>VXBW01001619.1:260034-336234 GCA_013400375.1 Thinocorus orbignyianus
CCCCCCCCGTCTTTTCGGTGGGGTGGGTAGGGGGGGGGGGGGTTGAAGCCATAGGAAGAAAAATGTGATGTACGTGTCCAGTCTGTACTTCTTTTTTTTTGTTTTTGGTTTTTTTTTTGTTTTGCAAGAAGAGTTGAAAAATATTTTTGATAATGAGTAAATGGTGGAAAATGCTTCTTAGTATTCTTGTCTTTATTTGCCAACCCAAGTACCTGAGATCTGTGTTTTTTAGCCCTCCTGAGATTTAACGATGTCCTTATTAAAATGTATTTAGTTAAACCTGTATGTGATTTTTGTGTTGACCCAAAAGGATTCCACCCTTTTCTAGTTTGGTGGTTTGGATGGTGACCTCCTAATGGAAACCTGGTGGATGAGGAGCCTGACTGCCGGGGGGGAGCGAAGCGTGTGGCGGGAGCTGCTTGGGAGTGCTTTCTGCAGAGCTGTCAAGTTGTGCTGGGATTGTTTGATGGTTCCATTTGTTAGGACTTGGATTAAATTAAACACGTGGTACCTTTGCTCCAGAAAGCCGGGAGTACTTGGAATCTTTCCTGTCTCGCTGCTGCAGCAAATAGATGGTACAAAAAGTCGGGAGGATTTAGGTCAAGCGTGTTTGGGAACTATTGACAGGGGAAGCCCCCACCGTTCGTCTGAAGCTGCAGAATGGTAGATTCAGGTTGTTTCTTCAAAACATTTCCTTCTATGCTGCCACGTTCTTGAAATGTATATTAAAATTCAAATTGATTTAATAAATGTTAGTTTTCTAATTCTATTTTGCAACTGCTAAGGGCATCAGTGTGGCATATGTTGAACTTACTGTCTAAATACTACTTAGTCCCTCGATGACTAATTCTCTTTAATTGTTTAAATTAGGGTTGGGTTTGCTTTCCTGAACCTCCTGGCTAGTTGTTCTCGAGCGATGGAAGGGACGGGGATGTTGCTGAGGGTAATTACAGCGGTTCTAATTGCAAAGGCGTGAGTTTGCAGCGATGGGAGCGGCCTGTTCTTCCGGAACCTTCCCGTGTTGTGGTTGCTGTCAAAGAGAGCAGAGTGAAAACTCTGTCCAGGGCTCGCAGCCCCCAGGGATCAATTTTAGATCCAAATGAGCCCAGGATGAGCCGGTGGGAGGTTCCCGGCCACCCTCCGCCTTCCTCCTGATGTGCTGAGGGTGCGGGGGACCCTCCTCCCAGGAAACTTTATATAGAAGCGTGTGATATTTCACCTTTCTTCCCCAGTCCCCTCGAAGACAGCGATTTACCTTCCAAACGTTATGAAACCCCTGGAATTTGTCAGACGGAACAAGCAGTGGTTTGTCAGATGGTTTGCGGTGGGAATCTTCCTGCCTGAAAACACGTGGAACTCTCTGGGTTGGAAGGGACTTTTAAGATCATCTAGAACGGAGCTCCTTCTGGACAGGGTGGGCTTTTGGTCACCCGCAGGGGTGCCAGCTCAGCCTGGTGCTTTCAGACCACCCAGATGCGAACATGTGCACAACACTCTTTGGAGAAAGAAGACATTGAAACTTTCACTTTAAGCAGAAAGGCTCTTCTGGGTGAAATCGCTGGTTGGGGTTAAGTCCTGGAGGGAGGAGGGATGGGGAACAAACCTGGAGATGAGCGCTGGGGTTGTGCTGACCGTGCTGCTCCTCAGCGGCTCCTTTATCCAGCGATGCTCTGGCTCCTCGGCCTGGAATAACCCCCGAGGAGCCGGCTTCCCAGGGCAGGAGCTTCTGCTTTGGTGACACTTCCCATGGGCTGCCAAGGAAACGTTCATGTGGATGTGGCACAGCATCGATCCTGCAGAGATTCTGGTGTCATCCAGAATGAAAGCATCTTTTTACTGTACGCCAAGAAGCACACCCCTTCCCCCCCTCCCCGACATTTGTTAGTATTTAATTTTTATAGAAATAATATTTATAAAAAATAACTTTTCCTAATTAACTTTCTGAGAGGTGAAATGATAAAAAGGAGCAGCTTTGTGCCTTGGAATTGTTCCAAGTACGGGGCAGGGCTGATGAACTGGACTCTGCAAGGTACATAGTGCCGCTGAAAACAGTTCCCATGAGGTTGTGAGCGAGTCTTCATCCTGTAATTTGTCAAACTGGAGCAGGGCTGGTGTTTTACAGAAACCCAGAGGTTCCCCCCAAATCCCTTCCCAGATTCAGGCATTCGGGGGAACGCTGAAACCAAGTGATAGGATACCGCAGCCGTTCTGCTTCACCCTTTGCACAGAACAAAACCAGAAAAGGCATCACTTTTCCTTCCTTTTTTAATTTTCCATGAATTTTTCTTTTCCTCTTCATTCCCTTTGCAGAAGATGGATTTTTTTTTTTTTCAGGATGGGGTCAAATGAGGGCGTTTCCATAAGTGGGCAGAGGGACGGTGCTCTCTGGTGAGGCTGAAGCAGTGAGAAAGGTAAAGGGTAACATTGCTCTTTCCTGGGATTTTTGAGCAGAAAATCTGGGATTTTTAGCTTTGGCAGCTTTGCTGAGGGGTAAGGGGCCGGGGTGAGCTCAGCAGCAGCTGGGAAGGCGATTTTTGGGGAGAGAAGCTGAAGAGCTGAACAAGAACACTCAACCCCACCGCTATCAGAGAGGTGATAAGTTTGAAATTCCAAAATCCTAAAACAAAACTCCTCAAATTACAAAGAATGAGAACTTTTATTATTAAATACTCAGGTTTCCCTGCCCCTCCCCCGGTGACACAGATGAGAGAGAACAAACCAGTCAGTGATTTTTTTTATGTCTTTTCCTCACAGTGTAGGAGCTTCATCTGTGATTGCAAAGCTGGGATTTAAAACGCCCCACTCCAAACATACATCCCTTTCATGTGATATTTCAGAGACCTCTCTCTTTTTTTTTTAGCTTTTTGGGCATGTTTTGTTTCAGAAACTAAGCGGAGTGTCTTGGTTCGAGCATCTTGAGTGAGCGCCCTTAAATCCTTAGTTTGGGAGAGCAGGAAGGTTTTTCCACAATGTTTTCTGTAAGCCTGAGGCTGGGATTCCTTTTCGCTGTTGGGTTTTTTTTTTTTGCTGTTTAGGCCTGTTTTCCAGCACTGCCGCGTGGTGGCAGAGCGGGACCCGGGTCACTGCCTGGCTTTTGCCTTGGGAAACGCTGCGAAAAGCGAGAATAATGACGGGGGGGGAAAGAAAAATGAGAAACAGTCAAGCTAGTGGCATTTGGGCAGGATTGTAGCTCCAATATTAGTGCTGCAGAGAGAATATTTGTGAATACAGAAGTAAAAGAGAGACAGGGAACTACTGGAGAGAGTCCAGCATAGGGCAACAAAGGTGCTGGAGGGACTGGAGCATCTCCCTGAGNAAAGCAGGGTTCTATAAGAACACAGGAGTTAATTTTGCTGGACAAAAGCAGACCAAAAAAGCCCAACTATATTTTTTTCTATCATGCAAAACCTGAATTTTGCTCACTTTTCTGATTGCTCATAAGGAAAAAAAAAACGGAATCCAGCTCACAAAGGACTTCAGTCCAAGCTGGATTTACACCGAGAGACATCTGATCTGTCTTGATGCAACATCTAAGGCGTCACCCACGGTGGGAGCTGGGTGGCAGCGGGGAGTGGGCTCCTCCGAGGGCTCTGCGTGGTGCTCTGTGGGTCACTCCGTGCTGGGGGGCAGTGGGGTGCTGCAGCCGAGCAGGTTCTGGTGTCTGTGGATTCACAAACACCCTCCTCTTCCTTGGTGTAAAATATCCCAGAAAAGCTGCAAGTGGGGCAGGTGTGCCCGAATTTGCCTTGTTTATAGACTGCAGCTTTGGAAACCCTCCGTGCGGGGCAGGTGTGTGTGTGGGGGGTGCTGTCACAAAGGGGTTGTCCCCCACTAATTCAGTGGCTGCTGGGTTCAGGTTGTCACCAGGTGTGTTGGTGAGGGGATGGATTTCTGCTCCTGGAGGAAATAATCGGAAATCAGAGCGTCCTGCTAACAGTGGCCTCTGGAGCTTGTCCTTATATTCATGTATAAGGAAAAACGTTTGGTGGGTTTGTTTCTGTGCTGAGCTGCCTGTGCTGACCTACTAGAGAGCAGGGTTTGGAATCATTCCCTTTTGTCACAGCAGCAGTGACCCCCTGTTTGGAAAGAGAAGGCCTTGGATTTTGGGGGCCAAAGGGCTCAGCGGAACAGTTACGAGCTGCTGTCTCAATACTTTGAGAAGGTAACTGGTGATTTTTGTACCAGGCTCAGGACAGTGACTTTTAAAAAAACCAGCAAGGCACCAGTTCAGGCAGACTGGTGAGAGAGGAAAGTCTGAATGGATTTATGTGATAGCTTGAGTTAGAGCCCCTCTGTGAAAGGCAAATGAGGAGAAAGAGGGAAGCCCCTGAAGCGGTGGGTGAAGAGAGAGCAGGAGGAGCAGGAGGAGGCTCAGGGTTTGCCCAGGTGAGAACAGAAATGCCAAACCCGAAGCGATGCACCAAGAGCTGCTGGAGAGCTGGGTGTCACTTGCCCAACTGGTGAGTCCTCAAGTCTTTCCTTAAACTCCCTCTCTGTCTGAAAAAGAAATCGTGTGTTCTGGGAATATACATCCTTTCTGGAAAAGGGCATGGCTCTGAACTCCCACAGGGAGGAGGAAATGTAATCTGCAGAGCCTGCAGAACCTCCAGCTCTGGGAGACTTTTCCAAACTCAGCTGGATGAGGCCCTTGAGAAACTTGCTCTGACTGTGAAGCCTGGCCTGCCTCAGAGTGGGGAGGTGGGACCGAGACCTTCAGAGGTCCCTTCCCACCTGGATGATGACATTCTGTAGTGCTCAGAAAGCTTCCTTTCCTGGGGGTGCCAGGGGCATCCCAGGTTAAAACCTTAAAGAGAGAATCACCAAGTTATTCTGGAAGGAGACTTTACATAACTGGCAAACTGGCCATTCCAGTTTAACTCCGCGCTGCTCATGGAGTGAAAGCTGAAGTAACGTGAAGGTTCAATTTCAGGCCTATAGTGGTGTCACGTTCTTCTTCTCCTTCCTTTGAGGAATCACGTTTTTGGAGAGATGTAAAGTTTTTTTAAACTAGGAGGCTGCTCTGGACCTAGATGGTAAAGAAAAGAGGCGAACTGCTTTGCCCAGGTTCTTTCAGGAGAAAAGCAGATGGAGCTAGTTCTAATTACTGGTTCATCCCATGTTCATTTCTGCAATCATTTCCTGGTTTCATCTGCATTCAGGCCTTTGTGGAATCCCCTCCACAGTGCTGACGGAGATGTGCTTCAAACACCCCGGTGGCGAGCAGAGCTGCTCCTGTGGGCCTGCTGCATCTGGAGAGGCTCATCCTGGTTTGGCGTGAGTCCTCCCTGCTTCCATCAGCTTTTATGGTGGAACGGGAGTTACCACAAGTGTCTGCTAAGAACCTGGTCATTTCCCAAATACCAAATTTGGGATCGTGGGGTGTGTATATGCACCAGGATAAAATAGTAGCTTTATTCAAGGAAAAGAGACTAAATCTCCAAGCCCGGTATCACTGAAAACTTCCTCTCTTTCAGATTTTGATCCTGAGGAGAGAGTCGCTAACCTCCGGAAGGCAGCAGTATGTCCCACCTGGGCATGGGGAGGCAGGCGTTGAGCTTCAGAGGCTCCTGGAAAAGCTGCTGCTGCATTGTAGTGCCCAGCCAATTGCTTCTGTGGTTATCAACACTTAGAGGTATCACTTAGGGACCAATGTTCCATTGTGCCACCATCAAAATGCAGAGCAGGAGGTGCCTGCCTGGAGAGCTGATCTGATCCTGGCACTGGCAGCTGCCCCCGGGCTGTTCTGGCAGGGATTCTTGCCGGGATGTCCCAAGGAGGGAGGGTCTGATGCTCTCACAGTGAGGTAAGAGGAAATGCAGCATGTGTCCGTACCAACCAAGCCTTACAGACTTCAAAGCCAGGCTGGACGGGGCTTGGAGCAACCTGGTCTGGTGGGAGGTGTCCCTGCCCATGGCAGTGGGGTGGAACTGGATGATCTTGAAGGTCCCTTCCAACCCAAACCATTCTGTGATATTTGGGCACAGTTACGATAGAGGAAATAAAATGACACCTGAAACCTGTCCCAAGCTGGAAAAGGTAAGTACCAGACCTATTTGCAAATCTTCAATGGCTGAAAGGGAGGAGTGGTAGGACTATGTGCCCATCACCTCTGTGCTGAACCACAGCCAGCTCCCAGGGGAGGAGGAACACCTCCAGCAGCAGAGCGTGTGCTATGACTAGAGACACCAGGTGTCATTCTACAGGGAAAGTTAGTTTAACTTTGCGCTTAAAGCAAGAACTCAGAGTTTCATCTCTGAGATTGGAGCCTGCTTCATGGGTGAAAAATAATTTTTTAGCAACATTACCAGATCCTCTACGAGTTAAAGGATCCCTCTGGTAACGGAAATTTAGCAGACTAGGTCAGGGTGGGGAGTTTTCTTCATTATCTCAGCTTAGAATCTTAGAGAAAACAACATGGGAGAGAGGGGAAGAACAGGGGGAATGGACAGAACTGGTGCACACGAGACCCAGCAGTTCCAGCACACCAGCTGAACAGCATACATGGGTTTTTTTGCAAATATGTTAGAAATCACTTTTAGAGAGACAAAACACTAGCTTGAGGAAGACCTTATGCACAGGAGAATATGTAGAAATGTTAACTGTATCTCAGATTCTTAGAGAAACGTGTCATTGTGTAGTGCTTTAACTGTCCACGTGTTCAGACAAGTAAAATATATCCAGTATCAAGTGGTGGTTTAAAGCGCAAAAGGGGACTTGATGTCCAGGACACTAAGAAAAAAAAAAAAAAAAGAGAACTTCCTTGTGACTTGAGTTTCAAAAAATTTCTAGATGTACATCTAAATTAAGTTAATTTGGCAGTGCTTTTGTCACTCCTGGTATAGAGTCAAGGGGACAGAAAGGCCCGAGGGACGGCTGCTGTAGCTGGTACATGCAGTTGCTGGAGTTAATCATTAGGTGCTGGCATTTATTGCACGTCTGGGGACACAACAGAATTCATATATAAACAAAACAAGGTGCAATCACCATTTTTAATGAGCGTGCACGATACCACATTGTAAAAAGCCTTTTTTTTATAGAAATTACCTTACTGCAATTACGCAAGAAGAGAAAAAAAGGGTTCTCAAGGTACAGTGTACAAAATAAAGCCCGTGGCTCCAATGACGGATTTCAGAGAAGTCCCTAAGTGTCTCGGGACTGAGCACTATCCAGTTTGAAAGATCTCCATTAAATGTCTTCCACTTCTCTATGCCGAGAGATCTGAGATAACTAGCTTATCTGACCTGTCTCCAGTTTCAGAGGGAGATAAGACTTCGTCTGTGTCATAGTCTTCTTCAAACGATCTGCAAAGATAAAAGGTATGTCTTTAAAAGCCGTGTTTTGGCCAGAGCTTTTTCAGGTAAGTTATTTCAGGGGCAAGGAAAGCAGCTAAAACACAGTCGCATGCAAGATGGTAACCTCGAGGAGGGGATTTATAAGGTATTGAGAACAGTGACTGTGGTAACTGGTGTTCTGACAGCTGACACCAGTTTGTGCTCCCATCCGTCCTCAGCTGTGAGTTCTGAAACAACTTTTCATTGGTGTTCAGCGTTATAAAATCCAGATCCAGTGGCAGCAGCTCCCAGTTATTTCCAATACTGAAGTATCGAGGTGAAGTTGTCCAGCCCCTAGAGGAGGTTTGGCTTCTTCAGACTTGCTCAGGAACACCTGGTTTCTAAAGCATCTTCTGGATTAAGGTATGTTTTGACACCCACAGGAGAACAATTGTGGCCACGCTGTCATGTTCCTCTCTCGCTTGGTTTGAAGTTTAATATCCAGGTCTTAGCATTTATGGCCTGGGGCGCTTTGGCTGTGATTTCTCAGCTCCAGCCAGCTGCACTGTTGGGGCTGGTTGGGTTCTGTGCTGTGCGGCAGAGGAGATCGCTTTGGGGCTCTCATCCCATTCCTGTTGCTCAGAAATGAGCTTTTTAAGCTGGTTTTCCCTCTAGTCCCAGCACGCTACAGGGCTACAGGCTCCCAAGAACTGAAAATTCTTCCTTTTGTTCTGAAAGCGATGCTGCTTAACAAAGGAAATGCAGTAAGTGTTGCAAGGGTGAGCACAGGAACAGCTCTGGCTTGTTCACTGACAAACCCTGCTGCAAAAAGCTTAACTCCTTTGATACCCCACCAGGGATGGTGCCAAGAAAGGACCGTCTGCCACTCCTTCTGCTGGCTTTCCCTTCACTAACCAGTAACACAGGCACAGGCAGTCTTTGGGAGGCTGTCAGTGTGGCTGTCCTCCTCTTGGGGGGGCTTCTGGGCTATGGGAGGATGAGACAAAACAGCAGAGAGATCTTCTGGGACATTGTCATCTTCTCTTCCAGAAAGGAGAGCACCTGCTGAAGCCATTCTGCCACCTTCTGGATCCTTGCATAAGTGGGAGAAGGGAAACAACACTCTGGATCCTACACCCATAACTGTTCTGATAACATGCAACACAAGGATGCCCAAAAGTACACAATATGTGTGCTTTTGGCTTAAAGGGAGTCTGCAAGGCTCTGCCCCCACCCTGCCTTCCCCCCCAGGAATGGACTGGCCATGTTTGGATGTGCCTCAGTTTCTCCAAGTGTCTCCTTGGTTTAAAATGACGCAGCCAAGGGAAAATTTTTAGTTCTATTTGAATGCTGCTCTTAGGAATGTTTCTTTTATGTCCTTCTTTTCATTCAGTTTTACTCATCTCTGGTGGCTTCCTTTTTTTCCCTATAGATGGAACGAGACCACTCTCCTGGACTGTTTATCTTGCACATACACCAGCACTTGGAGCTCTGTTAGAATTTTTCTTCTGGTGCCTTTTGCTTCTGGCCTACACCTTCTGGTCTTCTACAAAAGGGGCTTCCCACTGTCTTTTCCCATATGAGTTACCTCTCTGCTTTTTTTGCTCCTTGAGGCTCAAAAGTGCCTTAAGTTCCCATTTTGGACAAAATACTTTCCACCTTTATGGCTAGGAAGCATCCAAGAGACAGCTTTTCCACACGATTAGCACTTGTCATCTTCTCTCCTTCCAGGCCACTTTCAAAACTTCACAGTCTCATAAATACACACATGGGCTTTTGTAGCTTAAACACCCATTTCTCAAAACTCAACAATGGCAACTCGAGCTTGTTCAGACAAGGCAAATTATTCCAAGAAATTCTTTGTTCTTCCTTCTGGCAAACACGTTTTGTCACCTGCTGGTTGAGAGATGTACTTCTCCCCCTTTCTCTTCCTAATCACAGAATGCTATGGAGTTGGAAGGGACATCTGGAGGTCATCTGGTCCAACCTCCTGCCAAAACATTTCCACCCAGAGCAGGTTGCACAGGAACTTGTCCAGATAGGTTTGGAATGTCTCCAGAGACGGAGACCCCCCACCTCTCTGGGCAGCCTCTGCCAGGGCTCTGCCACCCTCAAAGTGAAGAAGTTCTTCCTCCTGTTTAGATGGAACTTCTTACGTTCCAGTTTGTGCCTGTTCCCTCTTGTCCTATCACTGGGCACCACTGAAGACGACTGGCCCCATGCTTCTGTGTTCATGAAAGTGGGCAACTGAGCCACCAGCTGACTTGAGGGAGACAAGAAAAACGGTCTAAGCTGCCTAAACCATCTGATCCTGTGTCTGTCCCACCTCTGGACAGGATTGCTCTGCATCGTGTCCTTGCTCCTTGTTGCTGAGGTGAAGGGGATTCTTTCCAATCAGCAGCTGATAAAAGATGGCCTCTTCCTCCTTAATTTCCCTTCCTTAGGAGAAAGATCTCTTTCTATGAAGGCAACTGTGGCTTCCATCTACACCAGCTGGCTGAAACTGGTTTTTGGAACAGTGAACAAAGTGGTGCCCACCCCTGCCAGGCAAGTCGTAGCATGGACTGTGAGAAAGAACACCGGTTTTGCAGAAATCCTGTCTGCATGAAGAGAGACCGTCAGTCAAGTTCAGCAGAACCAGTAGTTGATTCTACACTGAAACAATGTGAGTCAACATTCATCAGGGAACAGACTCTTGGTTCGATCTCATACACGGATGTATAAGCTGAGCCTGGCTCAGAAATGTTCTTATCAGCTGAAGCTTCCAGTGAAACACGATGTTTAGTTGCTGTCTTGAGCAAGACACCACCTTTCTCGCATCTTCTTTTTGGTGACTGTAGCTCTCAAGAGAGTCACAGCATCCTTGAAGTCCTTCTGAGTACCCACTATGTCTTGATGAGCTTCCTTTTCCAGGAGCCTGCAGCCAGGCAGCCACTGACTGGTTTCAGAAACCTTCCAGAGAAGCCCACGGACAGGGCGCAGTCAGCAGTGTGGTACGCACTTACTAATTCAGCTGTGATTGCTCAGTGAGGGCTGTTTTCAAATGTATTAATAAGAGAAATGCCAGATTTCAGACTCTGCCAGCTAACTCAGCCACAAACCTTCCAGTCTCTCGGAGAGCTCATAAACTGTCTTGGTTTTGTCCCCGCTCCCTGTTTCTGCCATCCTCAAAGGACAGCAGAAATAATGTATGTGCAAACACTCAATGCCCCGTTTCTGGCAAATTTGTCTGGGCATCCAGCTCTTTGTTTTTCTTTTTCCTTTCCTTTTTTCCTGCGTGGTCTGTTGCTATGCTCCCCAAACGAGATCTAATCCTGCTGCCATGGCTACAGAGCTTTTCAGGGGCTCTTAAAAGCAAGCAGCAAGGTTGCTGACATGCTTTTTACAGGAAGACACAGAGCTGTTTCAGACAGACTTCAGAAATCTGACATCACCTGCCACTTCTCCTCTGGTTTTGGTGAGTCTGGGGGTTTGTGGTCCTGCAAAGCTTTTATGGGAGACTCCGATTTCTTTTCCGTGCTGAGGACACAGGTGTTGCAAAGCAGCTGCAGGGAACGCAGCAATTTTATCTTCCATCCAGTGTTACCTCATCTTCCATTGTGGAGGCCCCAAAAAGGCAGCTCAAAGGGAATGAGGGGAACAGCCCACAGCTTTTGGGATGCACATCACAGGCAGAGAGGGAAACACGGCGCTCAACAGCTTTGCAAATCTCTGCAGCTAATTAGTAGGTGCTACTGTTAGCCCAAGCAGTTTCCAGTGGGGGAAGTTCTGAAAATTAAGCCATCTCCTCAGCACTCTGACTTTAATGGCTCTATAAAAACTGTTCAGGAATGGATGAAATCCTGAATGACGCAAGATTAAGCTGGGGTAAGCATTCTTCGGATGCTTGTTACATTAACCTGGAGACTTCCAGAGAAATATTCTCAAGAAGATACTATGAGAGACACAAATCTAAAAGATAATTACACTGAGTCTCTGTTAGGAGCCTCTGCACACGGAGAGGTTCTGGAGCAACTGCTCTGCCTAAATTCACTGACTCTAAGGACAGCTGGAGTTTCTGTCCATAATTCAGAGAAGGCTGCAAAAACAAGTGTAGGTATTGCAGAAACCAACAGTGTTTTAAAGAAACAGTCTCAACAAACTTAGTAAATGAATGAAAATGTTGGAAAACAGCTGATGAAGAGCAGACTAACAGGCATACAGTATAATTATTTGACTAAAGAAAGTCTCCACTAGGTACGATAAACGTAACAGAGGTACAGCTTCTAACCTATGACAGCATGATGTGGTCAATACGTGGCCAAGATTAGCAAAAGTCATTCCATCTCCTTTTTTGTATGGTTGCCATTAAAAAAAAAAAAAAGAGAGACCATAAGAAAAATGTTTTGTGCCTCTTCCCCGCTCTCTTCATTACTGCAGCATCTGTAGCTGATCCCAAACGGCTGCCCACAAAGAAGCCCACCGTGCCAAATGCACCTTTTGGAGTGACTGTTTCAGGCTTCACGTGCTCCAGCGTTGAGTCCGAATGGCAAATCCACTCGCTAAGCCGCTACCTCTGCTTACAGGTGGCATCCACAGGCTCCTGCTAAACCCCAGCGGGAGCCACGCTGTGTTCCCAGGGCAGAGCGATGCCTGCGCTTACCCTTCCTGTAACTGTTCGTTCCCGGACTCCTCAGCCACCAGGATCTCGTACTCTTCTGCAGCGTATCTGTCCCAGTCAGAGGGTTCAGGACCATCGTTCTCAACGTCCTAAAGAGAGCACAGAATCAAGCAGGCTATCTCCACTGCCTCTCTGCAGCTGTTTACAATAGGTCTAAATAAGAGAAATGGCAATTTTAGGGATGGTTCAGCTACTCAAAAATCACCTTAACAGCAAAATTCACAATTATCTTAAACTATTTTAACATCTTACAGAATCGTGAAATGGTTAGAGTTGGAAGGGACCTTAAAGATCATCAAGTTCCAACCCCCCTGCCCTGGGCAGGGACACCTCTCCCTAGAGCAGGTTGCTCAAAGCCCCATCCAACCCGGCCTTAAACACTTCCAGGGATGGGGCATCTTAACATAAGTAACTATGAAAAAGATACATCCCTTAGTCTATAAGGCTCAGTGTGTGACCTGAGCTGCCAACAAACTGAGCCTGCTTCATTTCAGAAGTGCTGGAACATTAATAACCACACGTTTTCTCTGCTCTGGCACAGCAAGCCCTGCATCTGTGCACTCTGTGCTTGGTTCAAGAACTCAGTGATTTAAAATCTTTAATTAGATGTCAATTGTAACTGATCTTTCGAGGAACTCTTCACACTTTGCTAAGTTTGGGCAAGTCTGAAAGAAGCTTACGGAATAACATCCCTATAAACACTTGGGCCTCTGCCATTTACTTTAAGATGGGGAAAGTAAGTTATTCCCCAGGGCCCCACTTGACTGCTCTTATAATGATCCAATTTAAACAAGGAAACACAAAATAGGGTTGTTCTGGCTTGGGATATATTTCAGCCTCGAATCTCAGAACCACAAGGTTCCTCTTACGGGTTATGTGGGAACACAGCTGGGAGGCAACTGGAGCTGGTTTTGGCATCCCCACCACTTCACTGTATTTGACCAGATAAGAGGCTTCTGGGAGACAGGCTTTAAGCTGCAGTCACATCTGGTTTCACTGGATACGCGAGGGGAGCCAAAGGTGAGGGACTTTACACCACCAGCTGACAAAACTCAAGTCTCTAAACATCCCCCAGTTAGTGGGGAGCAACAACTGCAAAGTACAAAAGCCACGGTCTCCTCCTGTATTTTCTCTGCTAGGCAAGAGAGGATGATGAGAGACAGCGCAGCCAGGCTGATAACCAGGCACAGCCTGTGACATCCAAACCTTCTGTCTAGTTTTCCAACTGTGACCTGAGCACGGAGCTGGCATCTCATCTGCCTCAGCCCCTGTGTTGGGGCTCTTTGGCTTTGTTTAAGCTACGGGAAAATTGCTGGTGGTGTTTTCAGGATCAGACTCCAACCTGGATGCATAATAAATCTTCACGTGTAGCCTACTTATTTATGACTGTAGCTGTGCAGGGCATGGGAAGAGACAGATGCGATTGCAAGTTCTGAATCTCACAGCTACTTTCTAAACTGAGGGAACCAGGCAGCTCAGCAGGCTTCAGTGATTCTCTCTAGAATCACCCCTGTGCTGCCACTGCTGCCATAGTGGGATCCATGATGGCAACCGAGTCATAGAACAGCAGTACAACTCGCGTTGGAAGAGACCCAGGAGGGCTCTAGTCCCAGCCTCTACTCAAATTGGGGTTTGCTATGAAATCAGGCCTGCTCAAGGCTTTGTCCAGTCCCATCTTGAAACCCTCCAAGAATACAAGCTGCACAACCTCTCTAGGCAACCTGTTCTGGTGTTTGACTGGCCTACTTGTGAAGAGCTTTCTTATATCCAGTTGGATCTTCCCTACATCCAGTCGCGTTCCATAGACAGATTTAGAAATAAAGGTGATTTATACCTTTTGCACTGCAAAGGGATCCCTCTGCTCATTGTCCAGATATTTCTCTAAATTGAAGAAGGTGTTGTAGAATACGTGAGCCATTCTGCACCTCTTCAGGTCTCGCAGGGTTACTCTTCCTACAGAAAAGAAACCCACATTGTTGTGCTACTGAGTTCTTATGTAGTGAGAGACCAGACCTCTTCCTTGTCAGTCTTACCAAAGCTTTAATTATAACATCAGCGTGCTACGGCATTACAAACTTTCTTGCCAAGTCAGTCAAGGATTTTAACATTATTCAATAAATAGGTATGTTTACTAAGCTTAAATCTTACATACATATGGAGGTCTTTCACGTTCATGTGAAAGAATATGAATGGGGATGGTCTGGTTTTGTAATCTAGGCTGTCAGCACATCTCACAGCTGGAATATACAAGACTTGTTCCAGTTCCAAAAAGTTAATTCACAAGGTCTCTTGTTTTAGCATTTCAAACCTCCCGATGCACAACATTATGGCACAACAGCCACTGTTCAGACTTTGACCTTGTAGAGTAATTTCAGCCCTGTGATTCCAACATGAGGCTGTAGGTATAGATGGGTTTCAGAGTGGCAGGACCTTCTCAGTCCACCAGAGATGCAAGAGGATGGAAGCTCCCATTAAATAGGACTTACCTTCCCTTTCTGGCTTAACGAGATCAAGCATCTGACACAGCAAGTCATGAAATGGCAGTGGTTCTATGCCCATCACTTCCATCCGCTCACATTGCTCCTCGTAAAAGTACTCCAGTTCATACATGGAGAGCACTCCATCCCCGTCCAGGTCCATGCACCGAAACCAGTACTCGATGCTAGGAAAAAGAGATAAGACTAGTGAAATCACCACACTGCACCAGGAAATCCATACAGCAGAGACTGCAGCAATGCACATTACCCTTCCCCCACCCCCTAACACTCTTCTGCCCCAAGGCTGGCATAAAACCAGGGATGAAAATACTTTCTGGGAGGGCTCAAGGCCAACACTCAAGAGTGCCTCCTGTTAGTCTCCTAAGTGGCTTGCAAGCACAGCCATGCTCATGACTTGTTTCACCCGGTAGCTGTGAATGCAGCTCAACTGGCTCACATGGGTTAGGGTGTTCCTGTCTGATTCAGCAGCCAAAGTTGGCCAAATAGAACCAAGTGTGAGTCCGGGACACTGGCCACCCCTGAGCGACCCCAGTGAGTGGCGAGGCAGGCACGGTACGCGCTTATTTCCTCTACTCCTTCAGACAAAAGGCAGTGCTCTCAGGCAGTTGGACTCTACATCTTCCCTTCTCCTCTGGATAGTCCAACCCTGCATTTATGAACTTTTCTCATTTTCACTCATCAGATTCATTGTCCTAATAATCACAGGCAGATCTAGTTCAGCTCTGCATACTGGATTACAAACCAGGCATGTGGGCAGGTTTTACAAAGCGACACGGTGAAGTTTCCCCACAAACCTTTCTGATGCACCTACTACAAGTGTGAAGGGAAAATGCCCATCAGCTGCAAACACCTCATGGCTTTGTCCTTAGAGCCAGTGCTTCATGGCATGAGGTAACCAAAGGGAGAGATGACTACCAAGATGTTTAACATTACAAGAAAACTCTGCTCCTACACAGTTTCTCCTCCAAAAAGGCCAAATGATTTGACCAAATGTTGACAGTAAGTTGCTTTCTTCCTGGTAATCACTGAAACACAAGTTGCCATCTCTTACAGAAAGCGGTAGGTCACAGAAGTTTCTATAATCTTATCTGCTCATCTTAATACTTGTACTAAGAGACAGAAATCACTCAGACCTTGTAGCACTCCTTTTGTCTTCCTCTGAAATCAGGAGCCACACAAAATCAGCATAACTCATGCGGCCTTCCTTTTGAACTTCACTGCCTCTGGAAGACACATGAGAAAAAAAAAAAAAAGAAAATTAATCACCAGGCTCCTAAATACTCAGAATGTTATCAAATGTATTTTTCAAAAGCCCCAGATCACTGATGAGAGGAAATGGGGGCACTGCTGCCCATTTAGACTGTACTCCCTGCCCTCTGCAGCACCAGTGCTTGCGTGCTTCCCCCCAGGGCACAGCATCTACCACATCCCCTCCCACAAGTGCTGGGCTGATTTACTTTTTGGATGCTTTAAAGCGGTGCTCTCCAGCCATCCCTCTGCCACTGTGGGCACAAACACATCGTGCTTGCATGTTCCCTCTGGCTACACCCAGCCTGTTCTACACTGAGGTCTTAGAGCTGGTCATCCCATGGGGTTTTTTCATTTGTTTTCTTAAGATCCCCAGAAATCTCACTCCATTTTCAGGCAGCTCCAACTGGAGCACCATGTTGGAAACTGTTCTGATCAGGAGGGATTTTTGAGAGTATCTTGCATTTCCAATCAGCCTGACAGAAATTCCCTTCGCTTCTATCCCCAAGCAGTATGCTATTCCTCACCTCACCACAGCGCCGCTGAATATTCGCTCAATAATCCTGTTTGATAAAGCTGGAAACAAAGAAAATACACACAAAAATGAAGCTACAGGTCGCAGGGGTAACTACAATCAGTTGTTTATGTCGAATCCACACAGAGTATTCTTTTACCAATGGGAAAAATGGCTTTATCTACATTGCCTAACCACTTTACTGGTCTCTGTGTCGCAGCATCTCGTAAAAAACAAGGCTGATTCTCTCAGTGTCTGCCTTTGTATCCTCCCAAACACTGTGTTTCCCCACAAATATGGCAACTGTGTGTTAATCTGGAGGCCGGGACACGGGCAGCGTTACGCTTTGCTGCTGTAGGATTTGTCATGTAAGCAAACCTTGCTGACAGAAGGAGACTATTTCAATGCATACTGCAGAAGAGGTTCAGTTATCAAGCAACAAATCCCACAACAAATCACTACAAAACACGTCTTAGCAGAGCAAGTCCTGCTGCAGGGAAGGACAAGCATCATTTTAGTCATTTTAGGGGAGAGGGAGGGCTTTGCCAGCTGGGAAATACGTGGGACAGATTGTTATGGCAGACACACCAGCCAAGCAGCAGGTACCAGTCTCCAGCAGGATCTGCACACTGACCTCAGCCTCCCAGACTGCTGACACGCGTCCTTTAGAGCCCCACCTTAGCTCCTTCTACATGTTCTTCATCACTTCTGCCTTCATCACCTCTGTTCTCCATCACTTCTTCATCCTGGCACGCTTCTGACACACTAGCCAGACCCCTGTGACTGTCACACTCCCCCAGAAGCCTCACAGCCTTCCCATAAATGCCTGCACTCCCAACACACGGGCCACCACACCACTGACACACACACACACACATACCTGCAGCACTGTCATCCCTTTTCTTCTTTCTTTCTTACTTCAGCCCACCAGGATCTTGGCTCCTACAAAATCTTGTCCCCATCCCCAGAGCTCCAGCAATGCCTGACAACTCATCACACCTCCAGATCCCTGTAGCTCTGCATGCTACACCACCTTACAACTCCCTACAACACCTTACCACTCCCTACAACACCTTACCACCCACTTCACCTTTCCTGCCACCTCCAGTCATGCATTGTGTCCAAACATCCCATTTCCCCAAATCTGATTCTCTGTCCCAGACCTCCTTTCCTAAGAAGTGCAGCCGCCACATGGAAGAATCCAAGAAGGCTGTCTTCAGGATTAAACATGCTCATCAATAGCTCATGCTCGTCCAAGACATTACACCATGAGTCCTAACAGGTAAGCACGGAGACATAGCATGGTCTGAGAACATGGATAATCCTAAAAACAGCCGACTGAGTGCCTCCATCAGTCACAACACATACAGAAACTCGGACTTTTTTGTATTCCATTAACTCACTCATGGTCCTCGAACCTTTGAAAACTCATAGCATCTGCTCAGTTTGCGGAAAGAAGTTCCATGCTTAACTCCAGAGCAAACTGAAGATCACCAAGCTCCACTGGGCTCTGGAATTTCTCTCATGCTTAATGAGATTGCACTTAAACAATCTTTGAAGTTCATGTGGGCTTGTACTTCTTGTCCCTACTTCCAAGAGCCTGCAAACCCCTTAGTAAATAATAAGCAAGTTTCAAGACATTACTTCAGCTTGTGCTTCTGGCAGTGACCCACACCTGAACAGAAGCTCCCTCTCCAGCTACTCATGCAGCAAACAGGGCGTACTGCATTTCTCTGTGTCTAAGCCCCTCCAGCCGGCTCAGTAAATCAGCATTTGTCTAAGAGATGGATGGCTCTGCTTAAGTTTTTCTGAGGCATCCAATTAACCAAATAAAGCTCGGCTTTACTCTTCAGTGGGAGCTTTCTATTTTCAGCAATCCCCTTTGTCCCACCACAGCTTCAGGCAGCATACCTTGATCGCTGTACCTAGCCAGATCTTTCTGGCTGATGTAAAGGTCATGGTCAGTGTCCAGCTCCCAGAATTTACAGTATATAACATAGAAGTGCTCGTAGGAGAAATAATCTGTGATCTGATTGATGTCATCCTCTTCTTCCAAGAGAGCAAGAGTCTGAAAGAGTACAAATAAAGCGGGAAGTTAAACCTAGCCAGAGAGGCAGTTCAGCAGCTGAAGGTATTCCAGCCTCTGCAGAAGTTGGGCGAACACAGCTCTGAGAGCTAATCCAAAACGCAGCCTTTCTCCCCAGCAGATTTTGTTGCTGCATTCCTTAACAGGCACTTAAAGAGCATCTGGCTTGGCTACCCTGGTTAGCATACGTATGCACACTGTTCCTGCCACTCTGATAATTCTGTTATAGCAAAGAGCGAGGCAGGGAAACAAGAACACAACTGCTGCCTCAGCTGGGATCCATTATTTTTGAAACGTTTCTGACCTGCACCAGAGACTCTTAGAGCCATTTACAGCAGCAAATCTACACTTCTCCATAGGAACTGAAATATTTCTTTGCACATCACACAGCTTTGCCTGGCTCCCAAAAGGAAAAATCAAGTCTCGCTCCAGACTCATGCCCACACTGGGGAAAGAGGGCTGTATCCCAAGTAGATCAAACCAATCACTCTGATTTTCCTGAGCTGTCACTGACGGGAATTAGTCTGGTTTAAGTGGGAGGCTTAGACAGATTTCCAGCCATGGCATCTGTTAACATCTTGTTAGAAAACATTTAGTGACAACATCCTGGTTTCTTCCCCACTTCACGCCTACCTCTGTCTGTCCTTCCCCCTGCCAGGAGGGTACTGCACATTTCCCAGTGCCACCTCCCCGCTTGCCTTTCTCCTCCTGCTGAGGCCACAGGACACCAGGCAGCCTTTCAAGAACTGATAAATTATGGCTGCAGGAATGTGAAAAAGCTAACGGGCTCAAGGGACGTCTGTCCTCTCTTGCCCTTGCAGCCTCTCAAAAGGGAGGAGATGACACACAGCCTCAGAGCAACCCCAGGGAGCTATGTCTCCAAACAGGGAGCTTTAGGGGCGCTTCCATCCACAGCCATGAAACCAGATGCTGTGCCACATGTAGATACTGATAGTTCAACATCAACTTTGTCATCTCCGCATCTAAGGAGCCCAACTGACTCTCAGCAAAGCTCTCCCATCCTGCTACCCACCAGGTTGCCTCATTCTAAGTGGGGACAACAGGCTGGCACTGCCAGACCCACACTGTTCTGACTTGCTGACACTCAACTCTGAAAACCTCTGACCAGTCACTCACTGGGCTCTTCAGATTCTTTGTGGGTCTCTATTTCTTTGCAGAAGATAATCACTTGGAGAGGTTTTTCAGCAACAGACTTTTTTTTTTTCTTTTATAATTCATGCCAAAACATGCCATTGACACACACAGCAAAGAGCTGCCCAAGTGAAATTATGGTTCCAGAGATGAAATTCCCTGCTGCAGGAGACGAAAGGCAGAGTAGATATGCAAGGAGAAAAAGGGGAAGTGTGAATAAAGGGAGAAAATGAGGGAATAAATAACTGCGTGATAAATCGGGAGGATTTGTTTACAACGTAGGTTTGGGAAGAACTGGGATCAGAGGGCGTGGACCAGCATGAGACAAGCTAAGGGAGCATGGATTTTTTTCATTAGCAGATGTGATGAGAGAGGCAGATGGTGTCTGAAAGGACAAGGAGCACAAACTCACGGTTGAGGCTTTTGAGGAAGACAGCACACTACATCTGGAAGGGAAAACAGGATGCAGCAGGGAACTCTCAATGCTTTAGCTGAGTTCAGCCTTTCAGCCTAAAGAGTTTCTGGCTTTTTAGGTTGGGCTGGAGTTGAGCAGCCAAAGACAGTTTTAACTTGGTGCTCTTTTGGGTGAAATATACAGAGAACCAAGTCCTAAAACCATCAGGATATATCCTTTGCAATATGAATTAAGCTTCATCTTTCTAAAAAAAAGTCTACTGTAGAATGGAAATAATCTCCTGAGCTGCATGGTCTTGCACTTGCCCAGCACGGCATGTTTGACCAACTGTCAAGTGGGCTGGCTGGGGGTCGGGAGCCAGGAAATTGGCCATCCTGCCCACCAGTTACTGTCAGCAATCCAGCACCTATTCTTGGCTGCTCGCTGAGCCACGTAACACAGGTGAGCTGCTGCCTCTTGCTTCCTTTCCTCTTTGGCTACATCAGGAGCCAAGAGCCAACCTGCCCCATGAGCAGCATGCTCTGGGCTGCTCCAGTCTCATCTCTTCTCTCATCTCAGCTCAGATGCATCTTCCCCCTCCTGGCACTGAGCATTCGCCCTCCCTCGCTATAGAGCACACAGCCACAGGAACAAAGGCATGATGCATTCCGTGTCTCCTTGGGGCAGAAACCAACATACTTGCAAGAAGTTGCTTTTCCTCAGCTCTGTTAAAGTGATCTTCCCCGACCAGGACCGATTGACTGTGTAGAATATTCTCTGTATAACCTGCAACACATGAACAGCGCTCTTGAAATCAACTCCCAAAATGGACCAATTTGGGAATTTAAATATGCAGTGACTTTATTTGGTTTATTCACTTATTCTAAAGGGTCGACTTTTTGAAACCTGTTTTGTGATCTTTCTTGTAGATACCTTAACTCACAGCGCAACCTGAAAGTAACACTTGTTTCTGAAACAGTATTAGCCATTTTTCACTGCTCTTAATTCACGTCTCTGAGCATGCAGACACGTTATTTATGTGAGGGAATACATTCAAAGAGCCAACAAATCACTCTTTTAGGCACATGTAGCTTGGATGGATCTTAATTGAAATAGTGCTCTGCACTAGAAAAGAAAAAAATTATAAATAAATAAATAATCAGGATTTTTGAAGAGGAAACAAGACGTAAATGAAAGCCACAACTGCTGTCTGACCTACAGTGGGTGTAACAGTGCCTCATCCTCTTGGTGGCTCCACTGAAAGTAAGCAGTAGAGATTATCTGCCTGCCTTTATCTCGGGTAGGTGTTAACCTCGTTTGTCTCCTTTCCTGATCTGCCTCTGGTGAAAGTGAGAAAGAAGTCTGGGGGACTCCCCAGAACCCCAGAGAAGCAGTTCACAGCACCACCATGCTCAGTGCACTCCCAAGCAGCTAAAAAAGCAAACCCTTCCCAGTCCACTGCCTGACACCTTGTCAGATGCCATTACAAGGGGGTAAACACACACGTGTGGTCAAGCACACGCAAGAATAAACAATGCAACAAACAACAACAAACATCTTCAACAAGAGAAATGAGAAGTATAATGAATTTGATAATCAGCATTGAAATCCATGGGATGTAATTATTGGCACCCAAACCTAATACAAACACACCTTTGATGTCTCTGACGCAATGTCTGGAATTTTGGTAAACTTTAGTAGTGCATGTTATTCCAACAGGAAAATTAACTTTACACAACAATATGGAATTCAGAGGGATTAATCCAGTGAAATTAAATGGGATTGGTTTTTCCCTCAGCTAGAACTAGCTTTGAGTGGGCAATCCCCATTTAAGGACCACGCTTTTAACTCAGTCACACAAGTGCCACTTCTTGTTCAGAACAAATCTGGAACCAAGTATGAGATCACCAAGTCTGCTTTGGGATACACAGATGAGCAAGACAGAAAATGCTGATAAGCACAAACAATTTTGAGAGCAACAAGGAAGATTTGAGGACTCCTGAAGAGAGATAACTAATATATTCAACTTAGCTGAACATGACACCTTTTGGTAGCTATCCTCATGTGAGATAGCAAGTGGACTTCTGTCATCTCATGAAATATATGACTAGAAGCTGAAATCAGCCTAACTCAGACAGAGAAGAATGCACTTTTACATTGCCATTGATTAACCACCGGGACAACTCCCAAAGCAACACAGCAGGCTCTTTACCCAGACTTCAAAGATGGATGTCCTTCTTAGGTCAGGTGATAATACCATTACTGAAGGATGGATGTCCTTCTTAGGTTGGGTGACAATTCCATTGAAAACAAACATTCTCTGTCCTAAGGATAGCAACACTGAGCCATGTTCTATGGCCTATGTAATGCAAGAGGTCAGACTAGGTAACCACAATGATTTTCTCTGGTCTTAAGCACAACGAAAAAGCCGTATGTTTGTTTCTTCTTCTTTAATGCCTCTGGCAGCCACTGCCATTCTGGACTATTTTTGGATTTTGTTTGGCCTTTGCTTCCAGATTGCACAACAGCTCAGAGAACTGAAGTGGGTCTCACCTCATACATAACCCATTATTACACCTGTCAACTCTGTAGCAATTCTTAAAGATACAGGGCTTTCACACTATTCCAAGGACTCAAAAAACCCAAGAACAGGAAAAAGGACCCCTAACCAGCAATCGTCGTCTTCTCCTCTGCCTGCAGGGTAAGAAAAGAAAACAAAATATCCCCTTGTTTGTGATACGTAAGAAATGATTCCTCTATCAGACCATACTGATATGAATGTTCCATCTGCTCTCTCCTCACCTAGCTGTAAAAAATAAGGCGTTCAGAGGTAAAATGGCATCTCATTTAATCTCTTTTACCATGGCCAGTCACTCAGTGCAAGCTTTATTATTCAAATAATGGTCCAGTTCCAACAGAGTACATAGTGTATATAGCAGTATAAACCATCAATACTCCTCTCTTTGCTTTCCAGGTAGTGAAAGCTAATCTGGCAAAAACCATCCTAGAAGGTAATTACACAGCCTCAGATGATTTGCAGCATTCAACCCACACTTGTCAGCTATGCCTTACTGAAAGCCATAACTGGCTTTGAAGATTATTTATTCTGAATTCAGTACACAAGCCTTTGGAAGAGGGAGCTCCTTTCTATTTGCCCATTATGCTCATGTAATCTACATCCGAGACCCAAACCATTGATGGGGCAGTTCTAGACATTTCCCCATCCTTCCCATGGAAGAACAAAAGCAATACCATTGCTGGGAAAACCCACAAAGCTTTATTAAACCCTGTAGACCTTCTTCCCCTTGCACATTCACATTGGTAACACTGCATAAGCTGAAGCATTTTTCAACAAGCAATGTGTTTTGCCAAGTTGTTTTCAGTTGACTCAGCTTTTCAACAAACAGCACGCAGTGCTCACTGCAGCGCTCGCTCAGAGCCTTGTTTGAACGTGCTGGGAAAAGTCACATTTGAAGAGCTTTTACAATAAACATCATGTGACAGTCTGCATCATCTTCAGAAGCCGGTCTCTGTTGAAAGAAACACAAGTAGTTTAGGATACCAGCAAGGCACCAGCTCACAGATAGTAACACAGGTTAAATTAAAGCCTATTGTATCCAAAAGGCAACTCTAAAAGCTGAAGAAGGTACTAAAAAAAAACCCAAACCACCCTGAAACATGCATACCCATCTTACCCATACTAGACTCTTAGCTTACTCTCCAGGTGACTTCGACCAAGTGATGCTGCATCCAGCATCCAGCCCTGTGTCTCCTTACGGCCCCCATCTGTAACACAAAAATAAACTGTAATTCTTGCACTGGCAGCAAATACAGCATTCTGTCACTGTAAGTAGGTTTAAGGCACTCTACCTTGAGGGGACCAAAAGGATCCAAGTAGTCGCAAAAATCCAAGGACAAAGCTGTTTCCTTCATTACCTCCTGGTGAAAATACTGAATTTTGTAATATTAAAGAGGGAAGTTCCAAACTGTCTGTGGAAGGAGATGTGAGAAATAAGAACTCCTGGTGTCAGAGAGGAAAGCCACAGCTGCAACGGGCCAAGTGCTGCCACTCCAGATGGGAACAACCTCACCCAACGGACTGTCTGTCTCCTGAAGTCTTCACTCTGCTCCAACTCAGTGATCTGGTGGAGGCCAAACAGGCTGAGCTCAGAAGGAATCTGCCTGTGGGCACAGACACCCAGAACCAGTGTTGTCGTGCCAGCATGAGGACATCACAGCTTTGTGAGATTTGCTGCTACACAATCACCTTGACCACAAGCACCACCTTTCCCTGCCTGCCTGGGAAAAGGCACCTCTGTCAGAGTATCAGCAGTAAGGGTGCCTAAAAGCTCAGCATGAAGGAGGAATGTACAGCGGAGACACAAGCAGAATCAAGAAGCACCAAGGAACTTAATGTACTCATGAAGTATCCAATTTTGCGACTGCTTTATGGTGGTCACACAGGCATGGAGAAGTTGTGGAAAAGGAGAGAGGAAGAAAAAGGTGTTGCCCTTTTTAGCAGTAGCCTGTACTTCAGCTGTCTTGAAGTGGAACCTCAGCTCCACACAGCTGGTCGCTCAGACCAACCACAACATGCTTTGCACCCTGATCAAGCCGAGAGAGTGCAGCAATTGCTGCTTCAGGTGATCATTTAGGGGATCGCTCTACAAAGGTATTTTGTTTTTGCCTTTATTCCCTCCTTTAGACCCTGAGAAATACAGGAACAGCATGTGACTTGAGCAGAGAAACCTGGAAAGGCAGATGGCACAGAACTGCCATCCAACAGCCAGTACTAGGACAACCAGACGTTGTACCTTGATCTGCTGAACTCCAAAGAACAACCAGTTGATACTGCAGTCAGAAATCAATGCTAGTGTGACCTTAAATCTTTCAGTTCTCACCCCTCCATGTATTTTAAACACCAAATACCAGGGTACATGGTTCACAGGCACCTTCCACACTCACCCATCCACATGCCTCCATAAATCCCTGGCCATTTGTTACACCTGCTCTGGCCAGTTGCCATGGCTGAGATATCTGTTGTCTTGCTCCACAGGAACTAAACTTGATGATAACACACTCATATATGAACTGTCATGTTCAAGTGCATCTTAAACACTTAAAACTGATTCTTGTTAGACATTTTCGGAAAACATTAGCGTGACAGCTCAGGGTTTGCTCAGAGCAACCATGTCCTCCTGCCATCTGCTCCTGACAGGAACAGAACAAGGCTGTGTCTGCCAGTAACCTCCCAGCTGCCAGTACGTGGTGCCGCTGGTCCCCAGGCAGACCCTGGCAAGCAAACAGGAGACACTGTAAGCCCTTGAGCCCTGCTGGGATACAGCTCCCATCAGGTCTGTCATTATTTGGATTTGTTACCACTGCAGACATAAAACACTCTAAATATTTCTAGCTTTTATCCGGATTCATACCCAACATGAGACAAACTAGAGGTTTAAAGTACAAACTGATTGAGGTAAAGCACCAGCCTAACTGGTAACTGTGAAGTTGGAACAAAGCTACAATAAAAAAAACAACACCAAACACAATTTGCAAAAGCTCAGTGACTCAGAAAGACTAGATTGGTTTTCTGGCAAGAGCAAGAGACATGAGAATTAGACAGGAGACCCCTGTGTGCAATGGATGCTTTGTACCACGGAACAATCACAGATTCTCCATGACTAAGTAACAGAAGTCTTCAAACATACGGCTCTCCACGTCTCAGCCACCCAGCAGAATTAGGGGTAACTTAGCAGCTTTCAAAGACCAAAGAAGGACCTCTGATTTTCCTTCATCAGGATTAAAGGCCAAAAAAATTGGTTTTATATATTTGCTTAAGACCAGAAAGAATCATTATTAACCTGTTGAATAACCACTTTTCCCTTGGAAGCAGTTCTTTAAACAACCCATTACCAGTAATATGAAAAACACCTCTATTTTTCAAAATAACTGAAGGATTTGCTGATGGGAACCGTGACAAATCATAAAGGGAGGGTTGGTACAGCAGCGTCACAGGAGATCAAAGGAGCCAGCCTACCGTCGTGATATACCGGGAATGGAACTCCGGAGCATCCTTCAGGAACGTCAGCCCAGGATGTGTTTCCACCACATCCTGCAAGAAAAGACCAAATCAAATGAAATAGATTTTCTTTTCCTTTTAGTGTTCAGAAGTTATTCAGTTTACAAACCAATACTTTTGCTTACTTTTGAGTGTATTTGCAGCATTAACAAAACTGAAATGCCATCTTTTTATCTATATAGCGAGCCTTCTAGAAGTATAAAGGAAATACATTTGCTGGGCAATACGCACCTGTCGGGCCATTTTGATTTACTTAAGGACAGAAAAACAAAGGAAGAGAGTTAGTGAGTAGATGAAAACTCATGTTCATTGAATGAGACAAAAAAATTACTTAGTTGACCATGCAACTGTCTCCTCTGCAAGATGGGTTTTTCCCACCATTGAAGATATTAACATTTACTAGAGGTAGGTGTGAGAAACAAACATTCCTTGAAAGGTTGAGAAAGTTGCCTTTTATGTCCTCCACAACAATGAAAGCTCTTGTGAGTCTCATGTACGCAGACACAATCAGTGTTTTTCCAAAATTTACTGGAACTACCTGTGGAGATGCCTCTTTCTCAAGATGAGCTTTTTGCAAGCCAAACAATGGATCATGATGCCAAACGTGCCACAAAATGTATGACCAAAAACATGGAGAAACTGATCTGGAATGAATCAGCTCAGATCCTGTATGAGTCAACCTTTGTGTAATTTCAACGTGTCTGGGCCTTCTACCCTGAAAAAAACACCCCAACAACCCTGAAGCAGCGCTCAAAGTTTTGCTTCACTTAGAGCATGATATGACAAAGGGATAAAGCAGACACAGCACCCTTAGGGGTGTGATATGACCAGATTTTGGCCAGTCTAACTTGATGTCTAACACGATGGTGTAATACTGCCAGTCTCTAGCTGGCAAACAAGATCGTGCATGCCTTTGATTGCACCAGCAGCTAAAAAGCCAAGTTGCTATCAACCGGGAAAGGCAGCGTGCCCAGTGGAGGAAAGATGAAGAAGAACAGGAGAAAATGAATCCATGGCAATCCCAGTTTTGTTTGACACAGAAACATCCAGTACAGACACAGAAGGCTTTCTCCAACAGAGCATCTCCACAGAGATTTTGCACAGAGGGCAACACGCTGTGAGAAATCCAGAGATATGCAGAAAGCTCAGAAAAAGTGTCAATAGGATCAGAGCAGCAGATGGACCTGACTTATAGAAAAACTATAAAGAAAGCCTAAACATATCTAGAACCTGCCAAAATGGCCACAAATAAGGAATAAAAGGAAAAGAAAGCAACAAAATCAGGAAGCACAGATTTAGCTGGTGTTTTAGCAAAAATAAATAAATAAATGAAGCAGCAGAGACTTTTTCACTAACAGGTTTAAGAGGCAGAGAGAGAGTAACTGGAACTGCAAAATATTTTGCAATTATTTCCACAAGATCTGGTAGCCCTGCTAGACAAACTCAATTATAATTGTCTCGTCAAGCAACTTTTACAACTTTTCTAACGAGCTTTTACATTGTGCAACAGCACCATGCATTTTTCCCCCAGTAACCACCTAGAGAAACAGGGCAAATTTCAGCCTGGTTACCAGGCACTGATAAATACAAATCCTAACAAGAGGCAAGAGACTAAATAAAACTTTGACAATCCTTTGAGACTTTAGCAAGATATGTAGCTGGTTGGCACTTAAGCAAAATAGTCCACTTAAAATGCTTATTTCTATTTCACTCCAAAATAAACCTTCTCAGGTGGTCTTCAAATCAAAGGTCTGCTTGTCCTTGGAAAATGTTTAAAGACATGAAAATAAAGAAGTTACAAAAGAAACAGAGTGCTCTCTTCCCGTCCATTCACTGCTGAGCTGTTGCAGGTACCTGAAGCAGCGGGATGAAATCCTTCTGTTCCAGGTAGTCACAGCCAGGCTTTGCTAAAAGGTACACGAATCTGGATGCATCATCGTGGCAGTTACGTAGGATTCTACGAGAGAGATGAAGAGTTACTCCAAACACTCTGTGCCTCACAGTCACCAACCACAGATGGATTCTGAACCGCCTTGTCACAGGTTACACGTCCACGCTGAATTATGTGAAGCCGACCTCAGCCCACCAGCACCCATTATAATTATAATTATTCTCTGCATACCATCCCTTGGTATCATCAGCTCTTATCACTGTGAGAGTAAACAGTTTTCTGGACAACATGCTGTTAATTTCAGCGTTTAGTTAGTTAGAAGAGGCCCAGCTAAAAAAAGTAAAAATGTAAAACAAAATGGGTTTCTTTTACCTCAAACCAGGACACTTCAATACCCCTCAGCAGCACTAAGATACTTTCACCCACTGGAGCTTTATTTCATAGAATCATAGAATGGTTAGAGTGGGAAAGGACCTTAAAGATCATCAAGTTCCAACCCCCCTGCCCTGGGCAGGGACACCTCTCCCTAGAGCAGGTTGCTCAAAGCCCCATCCAGCCTGGCCTTAAACACTTCCAGGGATGGGGCATCAACAACTTCCCTGGGCAACCTGTTCCAGTGCTTCACCACCCTGACAGTAAAGAACTTCTTCCTAATATCTAATCTATTTCCCATGGCAATACTGCTGTGGTGAACAAGGATTCCTACTGAAGACTATTCTGACTTTGATTCCATAGCTCTGTATAAGTAACCTGACTTTTCACTACGCTGCCTGCTCACTGATCTCATTTGAAGTCAACATGATCAACCTAATGGGATGCCAGAACAGATATGCTCTCCAATTTAATCCTTGATTATATTTCAATACTTGAGGATATTACCAAACTACAGTGACTAAGTTTTCAAACGGGAAAAATCACTCTCCAGAAGGGGAAAGAGCAGCCCTTGTTAATTATGGCACAGCTGGCTGCTGTGCACTGAAGAGCAGCCCAATGAAAGAATTAGTAGGACTGAGGATTTAGAGAAACACATGAATTCATTCCTTAGGTTGACAGTTTGCATCTGACACCAATTCTTGTCTCTGCTTTCTTCTAATATCTTTCACCAGGGTAGTATTTTGTATCACAATTACTTAATTCACTCCAAACAGAAATACTCATAAAACCCGAAATTCCATGACATTTACCAAATTGCTACTGAATACTTATAACAGAAAAGAACATTTGGATATATCAAACACCAAGCTGTTCATGCAGTGTAAGGGAAACCATAAATTACTCAGAAAATTACCCTGTACTTTAAGAACTGCGAGAACACAACCAAAAGATCTGATTTTCAGAAGTGTGCTATACCCAGCAATTCCTACTGACTTCAAATGAGATCAGTGAACATGTAGCACTTAGAAAAGTCAGGTCAGCTGCTAAGATGCTTAAAAACAGGCTTCAGCAATTAAAGATAACTGTTTGAAAATGATGGCTGTGTTCAGATAGCTTTAGTCTAACTTTACCAGGAACACTACATTTATTTCTGTCTAGCATGCTTCCAGAAAAAATTTTGCTACTGTTAGAATGGAAGCAGGGGAGAAGAGGGGGCAAGAAATCTTTCTAAAAGAGCAATTAAAGTGAGAAAAGCACACAAAACTTGGCTTGGGAATGGTGCGGTTAAAGAATACAGAAGAGGGGCCTGACCACAGGCTGCAAATATCTGAAGGATGTGAAAATCAGAGGAGTGAAAATACACGGTATCATACATGAGGGATTAATTAGGAGCAATTGGAGGAACTGAAGGAAGGAAAAAATGTTGTCTGTGTCAAGAGAAACTTAATGACACAGTCACCCCCTAACATTTTTGCAATTTTGCCAGGGTAACTAGAAGCTATTTCGACAATATTATGGCAGGAAATACTTTGGGAATTGGAGGTTAAAGGCTTCCTTCAAGAATCTGAAGAGCAACCATTAAGTCAAAAGTAAGAAGCCTCTCTGGATATGAGATGGAGACATCGTTCAGGTGTTTCCCAAAGCAGACTAACACCCCTATCGCCCTGGAGGGAACAGGATCAGGCAAAAGACCAAATCTGCTCCATCTCAAGCTTCTGACTCCAAGCACAGTATCTCCAGAGTCCTCAAAAAGAAGCCTTGACAACAGTATATGGAAGTGACTATCAAACCCCACAGATTTGATTGAGGAAGGTAGTAACTATTAAAGCTCCCAGAGTATCTACCTGTATGATGCTTCTTCATTTTACATTCCTTCTTCCTGTCCTGTAACATTCCCACACGCCTCCTCTCCCCACTCCCAAAAGGCACTCAGTGCACCAGCAGAGCAGCAAAAAGGCCTCAGATAAATATATCCCAGTATGTCCACTGATATCTATCAACCATCTCATGGAAGGCTGGCATATTTCTGGGAGCACAATAACGTATTTTATATGCCAACCAGGCCAAAAAAGTCTCCTCATCTATACAATTGCTTCAAAGTTTGGTGATACAGCGTGGAAACAAGTGTTCAGGGAGCGCTGTGGAAGAATAGAGGTTTTTAAGCCTTTTATATTTTTTTCTTCTAAATAAGGGACAATTTTTTGAAAAGTCTGGTGAAACAAAAAAAAAGAAAAAAAGAGAGGCTGTTCTCTTTTTCCAGAAAGGAAATTTTACATTTGCTATACTCACTTTCTCCACATAGATACAAATGAGTGCACAGATACACATCCCGTCCTTTCTCCTCCTGCTGCATTGAACAGCGGTGCTTTCCAGTAGAGTGGGCAGCCACAGACCTGTAGTGAGGAACACAAAAGCAGTCACCAGAAGAGTCTGCTTGGTTACACACACATCTAGACTTTTACAAAAGGAACAGAGGCTATCACGCTCTTCAGCTCTTGTCTTTGACTGAACCATTTGAGCAAGACTCCCTGAAAAGTGAAGTGGAGAGAAACAGGTACTTCCTTCCAGAGGCCACTCAAACTAGCTTAGAAATGGATGATCCCTTCTCTACACGGGCTGACTTCTCACTGACATGAAAGGAACTTCAATTCTAATTACAGACAACTAATGATAAAATGCCTGAAGGTGAAATGATTCTCATCCTGTAGCTTTTACTGCCTTCCACCCAGAACAGCCCATTTTCCTAGAACTGCTAGATAACAACAGGATAACAAATAAACGAAAGCAGGAATGGAGAGGTTGATTCCTGCAAAAGGACTCCCTGAACATTTTAACTAGCCTCTGCAGAGGCTACTAGCTTTCAGAATGGCAATCAAATGAAAGCTCAAGCATTTTGCCCTTTCTGATGCCTCAGAACAGCAGGTTTGAGAATAGCTTCAAACATTTGGCTGCTGACGCCTCCAAGAAAACTCCTCTTCACCATAAAGATCTTTCCAGCCACTTTCATGACTCCAATCAAGGTATCAGAACATTGGCAAAACAGAGGCCTGGGACAGAGCCCAGCTGATTCAGGCCAAACAGAAGGAGGAATATTTTGAAAAAGTAGTTGAGGCATCACTTTTGCTATCCCTCCAAAGCCTCCTTCTATTTTATATATATATATATATATATATAAAGACTATCCTGCAAGCCCACTCCCAACTTTTTGTTTGGGCCTGCATGGTTTTTTGGGAACCTCAGTCAGCACGAGAACTGCTTTCAGACTCAGCCACCCCTCTGGCAGGCGACTGTACTTCTACAGGCATTTAGCTACTCTGAGGGAAGAGTGACATTTACTCGCTGCTGTTTTCTTTGTGTAGCTGCTTCTCTTGCATTTATTTCAGAGCCCCAAAACTGGTACCAGTATTGATAACCCTCTGGAACAGAGGCAAGCCTTACAACAACTAAATGGCATGGAGCACATCTGTACAGAGACAGATGCAAAGACCAAATTTGGAGGTCTCTCCTACACCACCCTCCTGCTTTCCCCACTTTGAACATGACAGGCCACACACAGTTGCCTATCTTGTCATAAAAATCAGTTTCAAACCCTTCTATGGACAAGGGAAGATGTTTTCCTGTTTATGTTTTCAGAGATGGTTTACAAATAATGCCACTCAATTTCTCTAAAAACAAAAAACAAACAAAAAACCCCAAACTAATCTCTCAGAAAAAAAAAAAATCTTCCTTCTTGGAAAACAAGTGCTCCTCTTGGACAGAACATCATCGCTCAATTTACAGCGCCAGAGACACACTCAGGGCAAACTGAACATATGAGATGTGTCTGACAACTGCTAGTTTTAGATCAGCGTTACTAAAATCCATGGTTGAAGGAGTGGAAAATAGAACCACCCATCTGCAGCGTGCTCCCACACAAGTGCTGTGTTTTGTTCCCTGAAGCCAGGAACTCATTAGCAGACTGTAACAACCCCAAGTCTGCTGACACCTGCATTATGGATCTTGAACGTACGCATCTCAGTGGCTGAGGGTTTAAGCGCTTCCCTCTTCTACGTCCAAGAAAGCACAGGCTGGAAACTGCTTTCTTGAGCAATGTGGAAAGAGTGGACGTAGAGCACATCCAGCTTAGAGGGACAGCAAACCACAAGCAAGGTACCTGGCACTACCTGATGCCACAGAGGTGGACTAAGTTTGTGGTATCTTCTGAGCATAACCACAAAAGAACAGAAAAAACCAAAATACAATTTACATTTGGTAAGAAATCTGGAAAAAAAAACCAACCCAACATTCTGCAAATCAAAGCAAGAAAGATCGTAACATCAGATGTGACAAGCAGCAAAGTGAGCTCGTCTTTGTTTACTATTTTCTTAATCTAAACAAAAATATTCAGAGCAACAAAAACACTCAGAGCAAAAGGATATCGGGTTTTGGTTGGGTTTTTTTTTCATTATAAGTGAGAACAGTTGTGAGGTACTTCATTAGTTTTAACTTCAGTCTTTTTCTCCAAACCCCAAAAAACCCAGAAAATAATTACCTTAGCAATTTTCCCCATTTCACAGATGTTTGCTTTCTCATCTTCAAACTCTGTAAAGGCTTCCTCAATCCTGGCAATGATCTCTTCATGATTAGTGCAGACATTTGGAAGTCCTTTAGGGAAGTAGAAACGTGGAATGTTTATGGACAAAGGGGTACTGCTGGCAGCTTTATTCACAGGCAGAGGAGCGCAAGGGTTAACCGAGGAGTTCAAAGGGACTGGGGATGAAGTTCCAGGTTTCTTCTCTTGTTTACTTTGAACCTGAAAATACAATGAATAACAAATACTTTTTAACAGCACGGCATCCCAAGCAGGAGAAAATAGTTTGTGCTCCCAGTGATTAGGGAACAAATTAAAACCCACCAACAATTAGGGATACAAATGCATGTCTTAAGTAGACAATTAAAATTTTTCTGTGACATCAAACATTCCAAATTCAGGATACATCACATCTGCTTTGATGTGGTTTCTGTACATTTTATGGGTGTAGCTGTGGATTACAGTATATTATTGAACCACAAAAGAACACTGTCTGCAATTCAGCAATCGCATAGAACAAGGACAACACTATTTCTTCTCCTGTTGGTCACTGTGTTGTCATTCTGCCCCACAAACAGCAAAGCATCGAAATCTGGTCTTTAGTATCTCCCCTCAGAACCAGAACACCCACTCACACAAACATCTTGCCTCAAACATGAGCAAACTTACACTCATTACATCAACATTTTCCACCCCTTGGGAACATCATTTGTTTTGCCAAAGTACCACTTCACAGATAAATTAAGGAAAGACTTGCAAGACTGTCTCATAAATTTCAAGAAATCTCTTATTCTATGCCCAACTTGAGCAGTCCAAGACTCTTTTGATTGAATTTTTAGCATCAATTTTGGCATTAGGAATTATGAGCAGCCAGCAGTTTGTCATTAGGCGCCCACATGAATTAGTGCAAATTGCAAAAGGTCTGTTTACAACTCCAGTTGAAAGAATCCTTTTGCAGGTGAAGCACCTAAAGGTTCCATTGAATTAGCACCTATATCATCTGCTGGAAAACAAGGAGAAAACTGGAAAGTGAAACTAGGCCTTCCACATTCCTGGTTGAAGACGGTCTTTTCCCCCATGGCCTACCATCTCTTCTTTCATTAGCCCTACACCATAGAATCATAAAATGGTTAGAGCTGGAAGGGACCTTAAAGATCATCGAGCTCCAATCCCCCTGCCCTGGGCAGGGACACCTCCCACCACACCAGGTTGCTCCAAGCCCCATCCAGCCTGGCCTCGAACCCCTCCAGGGATGGGGCAGCCACAGCTTCTCTGGGCAACCTGGGACAGGGTCTCACCACCCTCACAGTAAAGAGCCTCTCCCTAGAATCTAGTCTAAATCTACCCTCTTCCAATTTAAAATAATTACCCCTTATCCTATCACTCCATCCATCCTACTGCTCCTCTCCTGTCTGCAGTAAACATACAGCTGATACGGTGACCCCCATCAGATCACCTTTCTAATGGACCTCTGGATTTTTCCACTTCTAGCCACACATCAATATATTTCATACAATGCAGCATTTGTATTTCAGTACATAATGACATCCTAAAATACATAATTTTTCAGACATAGGAGGGGATATTTTTTAAACTCTGTAAAGTAGTTACAGTATAAGCAGCAGAATTCAGATGCTAGAATGCCAAAGGATGATGAATTCCCTACTCCCCCATGAATACACACTTACTTGGGAAAAGGCGACAGGCTTGCCTGTTGCACAATGGTTCCAAGAGTTATTATTAATATAACAACATATGTGATAAGAGGCTAATAAGGCAACAGTCAAGTAAATACAGCTGCAACCTTCACTTTGTTTATTCTATTTCAAAACAAAATAGTTTCAGGATAAAGTCGCCAAGTCTGAGTTCACTAAATACACAAGAATGTATATGATGAACTGACTAAATGCTTTGCCTTATTATTTTTGAGAAACTTGGAGCTTTTTCCTTAACACATCCTGGATACTCCAACTGGCTCTCAGGAAGATGAAGTGAAAATTGTAAAAGCCTCCTTAAGCCCTGTTTTTTCTGCATTTTAAAATACTGCATAAGGCATTCTTCAGAGACCCGTAAAATGAGAGATGGAAGGATTTTCCCCCCCTTTACTGCCCCCCCCTTTTTTTTTTTTTAAATGGGGAAGACCCCTTCCTTCTTCACATGCTGTCCCATTTCAGAAGCAGAACACCTGTGCTTGCACAGATGTGGCAGCCCAAGAGCACTTTTGTACTTTAGCTGTACAGAACACGTTAACCAGGAGCTTGGGTCTGCTTAAATCCTCTTCTCTTGCAACACAGGAACAGCTGCAGATTACTTGTAGCCTTCAAGTTTTCTGAACGTATCAATACTTGTACAAAGCATCTGTATGGCCCTCAATACAGCTCTCAACCTTTGGAGAACAAGCCCAATCACCACCGTCTGTTCTTCCTCCCTTCCTTGACTTTTCCTACTGTCTCACATACTGCATATCTTTGTGTCTGTGTCCAATCCCAAAAGATGCTGGAGCTTAAAGTGAGCCAGTAAAGAGGATCAGAGGGTCCGAGGACAAAAAGGGCTGTGGGATAGAGTAAGCATCAGCCTTGGTTTCTCTGTCCCACAATATGACAATGCAGGTAGGGGACCTCAAATGGTGGCAGGAAATAAGCTTGGGGGGAAGCTGGTTACTCACTTGAGGAGTGGAACCCCCTAGGTTAATAGAGAACAACCCTTCTCCTGGCTTTCTTTTGCTCCTTACTCCGTAGAGTAACAAAAGCAAAGCCCAGACATGATGAACATGCCTGGGAAGGGCACGCACAGCCCCAGAGTGGCCACTGATGCGTGTTAGAAGCAGATGAAGATCCACCTCCCTCCCATGGCTGCCTGCTTCAGTACAGGAGGCGAAGCAAGAGGGGTGAATGGAGCTCCCCAAGGCAGGCCTTCTCAAGAAGCCTCCAACTGATTGGGAAATAGCAGGTTAGTGAATTGGACCTTTGTGCTGGAGTCAAGCTAGTAATTTGCCTTGGGGGACTCCTTGCAAACTTGTGCTTTTACAATCTGCCTCCAACCCTCTCTGCCCTGTGTAGCTACTGGCTTTTTCAGCCATGACCCAACTTTACTCAGTAGTTTTCCCTTTCTGGATTCCAGCAGAGGAGAAATCCCTGCCAGTCCCTCAGGGCACCCTATTCAAACAAACAAGGCAAAGCTGGAACAGACAATGAGGTGCCAACTCCAGCCACTTGACTTCTATAATAGGACTTAACATCAGTTTGTCTTGAAAACCCACTGCTCTGAAACAGGTCTATTGCTCATTAATCTCTTCAATGCACACACTCACTCCTTGCTGTCAGGACTGTCAGGAACTAGAAGAAATGACTTAAATTTAACAAAAAGGTCTACAAATCAAAAGGAAGCAAACCAACATTCTCTCAAAGAGCACTAACTCTTCACTTGAACAAAATATCCCCCTATAGTACAAGAGAATGACAGAATTGAATTTATTTTTTTTCCTTGGAAGGCAGAGAGGCATCCCCAGAGTAGACCATCACAACAGCACTGTGCCATTTTCCTCCCCTTCTGCACACCCCATACATCCTGATACAGCACAAGACCCGAGCTGATCATGCTGTAACACAACTCATCCGCTCTGCCCTCCCCTCCACCTTCCAAAAAGCAGAGCAACTCATTTTCCTACAGGTACTGCCAAAGTCGGCAACACTTGGCACCAGCTCACATAAGGCCAGGACCCCAGAATCTACATTAATTTCTTGATCTACAACCACAGCACAAACCAGCAACATCCATAGGAGAAATACTGGTGATGCTGCTGAGTTTCCGAGTAGGGAGCCAGTGGAGACATAGGTTTGCAGCTGACCTTCCCAGTAAGGCTGAATCACTAACTCCTGCTTAGGCCAAGGCAAACAAGGTGGAAGCACTGCTCATGGGTAGCTTCTTTTCAGAAGCTTCTACTTCAGGAACAGAAATAAGATTTTTGAACTTCATCTTCTCCTTTCTCAAGTAAGAAATGAGCTCTCTACACCACCACAAAGAGAAAACAACAAGCAGCAACCAGCTCTTGAAGCTCCGGCTCTCTAGAACACTCTTGCAAGCTAATGCCCTTGGACGGGTATAACCAGATGTCAACCACTATGGTGACAGCAGGGAGCTAATTACAACTATTTGGGAAAAATGAAAGTAAACGATACTAGCTGAATTTCTGTGGGAATCCCTTGGAAAAAAAAGTTTCTTGATGCAAAAAGTTAACCTTAAATGCCATTTGCTTGCTAGAACATGTTCCTCCAACAGTGCCATACATTTTCAGAAATGGCAACTAAGAAAGGAAACTACAAATGCTACAATAAATCCTTTAACTTGTTACCAATAGCTAACAGGATTATTATTTTTTTTAAATTCTGCTAAAGAGGAAGGTGAGATTAAAGCCCATTTTTAAAATACTGCTCTATAGCACAGTGTAACTTACCTTCACTAAAATCTCCCTAATGTGCTAAATCCCTTTTTGCCAGACATACAATTTATTTATGGACAGACTGAAACAGTGACATCTGCATTATAAATAAACTAGACAGAACTACAGCCCCATTGTAGCTACGCAAACAAAGCACAGACGCTAAACCTCTGTTATCCAGGCCCTTGTCTGTCAGGGACTTGCCAGTCCCAGCAGAAAACTCCATGGAAGGAAGCAGTATCACATCAAGTGCTCAAAGATTTTCTACTCCTTCCTCCTGGCCCCAATCTCCAACAGGAGCCTTGATAATAAATTTGCCAGTTTCTTGTTTTATTTCCAAACGGGATTCTGTAATCCTCTTTTCTAGGGTACAGTGACTCAGCCTGGTTTCTCGCACTCCACAGTGCTGACTTAATGTCTCCCTTCCATTTTTTACAGTTCCTGTCTTACTGGAGTCTGATGGTAGCTGGACACAAGCCACCCTCAGAGATCATCAGTTCTCTAGGGCTGACTTGTATCTTTTGCCCAAGACTTTCTCTTTCTTTCCTTCCCTGAAACCCTGTCCCATCGTTGCATCCTTCTGCTGCCTCTTTTTTACCCATCTCCAAGGGGACTAAGAACAGCAGAGCTTCATCTGCACAGGGCTCCCAACAACACAAAGAGGAGAGACTAGGAGAAAATACATTTCTGGAGAGAATCTTTTCTACTATAAATGGTGAACTCACCAGCAGAAGCAGAGTCCATTCACAGTGAAACACAAATTAAAATAAACTCTATCCAAGCATCACAGAATCACAAACATAGGTGGCGAGGGACGCAGGGTTGACTCAGGCTAGATCAAGTTCCTCATTGCCTTATGCAGTTGAGTTTTGAAAACACAGGCTTTGCATGCCTCCACAGACAAACACGACTACTGATCTTACACATGTCCTTCCCAAGACTGATAGATTTCAACCCTCGAGCCAAATTCTTCCCTGAAAACTTCATGGAGAAAATAACCAGTGCACATCCAGATCAATTCAGACAGAAGGACAACAGTGGGCATAAACCTCCACTCCTCACAGAATCCCCACCACAATTTTCACCTGCCCTGACTTGTAGAGGACACTTATCCAGGGGGAAGGTTGGCAGGGTGAAAGGCAGAACCTCAGGTGTGAGACACCTTGACAAACTATTCAACTATTTCCACGAGAAAAGACACCACGCTCTCCATCTGTGCACAGCAACCCCAAGCACGAATTCAGGCTGGGAATCCACTGGCTGGATGCACAAAAGGATGTGGGGGAGATGGTGGGCACCAGACTCAATGTGAGCCTGCAGTGTGGTCTAATTACAAATAAAGCAAATGATATTCTAGATGGCATTAGGAGTAGCACCTAGGAAAACATGTGAAGTTATTATTATCTTCTCTGCCTGACACTAGTAAGGCTGCATCTGGATTACTGCGACCAGTTTGGGGTTTGCACTTCAAAGGGATGGGGTGAGACAGGACAGAGATCTACAGAAGGTAAATCAGATAGCCAGGGTTCAGGAGCATGAGGTAGGAGAGACTTGAGGGGCTGGACCTGCTTAGCCAGGCAAAGAAGAGAGTGAAGGGGTGGGCTAATCACAGCCTACATCTCCTTGAAACATGGTTATGGTGATGGGGAGCCAAACTCTGGAGTGGTACATGGTTTAAGAGGGGCAACAGCCACAAACTGCAGTTTGGAGGACTGGGCTGGACAGTAGGAGAATGAATTTAACTGAAGATAGTATGGTCTGCAAGAGGTCACTGGGAGGGCGCAGGAGGCATCCTTATCCTCGGGAAGTTTTAAAGACTTGGAGAAAGACAGCTCTGATGCAACCTAGTGTTAGGAACAGTCTTCCTACAAGTGAGATGCTGGACTAGAGTCCTCCCTAGCTCCCTTCCTACCAACACTGCTCTGGGAGGCTCTCTGATCCTTCCATAAGAAGTCCTGCAAAAGATGAGCATGAGAACTGAGATTTACAGCTCTTAAGAGATACGAGTTTTACAAAAAACCTTCTCATCTCTTGCCTCTCCAGTCAACATCTACATGTTCCACACACTACCTATCGCTCATCTCTCTGCTCCCTACTATCTTATTACCCTTCCTCCTGCTAGTGCTTTTTCTGTACTTAGTGAATCCAAGTACCTCTACTCTCGGCTCATCTCACACTAACACACCCAAGCCACAAGACAGAGCCCCACAAGGCATAAAAATTAATATCTTGCTGCTGCCAATTGCTCTCTTTTCCTTCCTCCCCTCCCAAATGTACATTGTCACCATACACCGAGTACAAGCTCCAGAGCTTGTCAGACCCCTCTGTGAACTGATTTAATCCACTTGGAAAGGCAGAAAACGGACTTAGCTCTGTCGTTTGATGATATTCTATCATGTCATGAGTTAAGGCTGCTCACAGAAAGGCCTGCAGGGCTCAGGGCAAGACAGCGTGACATGATTCTATGATGAAGAGGCAGCAAGAGGGAACAAGTCTTGGAAAAAAGAGAAGGGAAAGTAAGACTATCTTTTTATCATCTGCATTTTCCCCCTGCATTAGAATCATATAATGGTTTGGGTTGGAAGGGACCTTCAAGATCATCCAGTTCCAACCACCCTGTCCTGGGCAGGGACACCTCCCACCACACTAGGTTGCTCCAAGCCCCATCCAGCCTGGCCTTGAACCCCTCCAGGGATGGGGCAGCCACAACTCCTCTGGGCAACCTGGTGTCTTACCACCTTCACAGTCAAGAATTTTTTCCTAATATCTCATCTAAATCTCCCCTCTTTCAGTTTCCCCCTTGTTCTGTCGCTCCACTCCCTGGTAAGAGTCCCTCCCCATCTCTCCTCTAGGCCCCTTTTAGATACCGGAAGGCTGATGTAAGATCTCCCCAAAGCCTTCTCTTCTCCAGGCTGAACAACCCCAACTCTCAGCCTGTCCTCATAGGAGAGGTTCACCTGCCTCGGATCTGCAGCCCCAGAGCAGTTACTCTCAACGTATACTAGGAAATCTTACGTCTCCCTGCAAACCATACCCTGGTTAGGTCCTTAGGTGATCAGACTCTCTCCACAGAGTGAGTGATCTTAGCTGTGCTGTGTGGTTCTTGTTAGTCTCTCTTAAATCGCTCGTGGTCCCCACCCAAGCCATTACTACAGATCATTACTTCATGCAATTCCCCTCTGGGGAGTAGTTTCTCCTCATGTGAAAAACATGTTCCAGAGATTAACCTCATACATGATACCTGTCACCAGAAATCGTGGAAACAAAATGTGCCACAATATACTCTGGAACGATTTTAATAGCTGTTTCTTAGGAAACAGCTGCACCACTGATAATTTCAACTTTTTAACTTCCTCCCTGAGTCACTGATTATTTAAATACAGACGAAGCACAAGATGGGCTGACTTCAGCATATTGTAACCCCCTGTAAATCTGGGGTGGCTACAGGCCCATTCGATGTCCTAGCATAAACTACTCCAATCTTTTGTCAGTCGTCCCAGAAAGTGAGTACAGCAGCTGGGATCTACCAAGAAATATAGCCACGGTGCAATTCCCCTTTCTTTGGCTACATCTCCATGATCTTAAGGGCCTTTTCCAACCTAAATGGTTCAATGATCCTATTCTTTCCTTCGGATACAGCCCAGAGATATGAGGAAACAGCACAAAGCAGCACCCTGTGATAGTAAAATCCAAAACACCAAAGCCAGGTAGGCTGGTCTGCACACACATTTGTACAGTAGAGAACACAACCCATTAAATGCAGTGGAATGTAGTGGTTGTTCCACATGCAACAGGAAACACTCAGAGCAATCACACACAGGAATAGTGTTTTTCTTACAGAAATCACAGAAAAGATTTAATAGTCTTACACTATCTCTCCCTATTAAATCATTGCCCTTGCTGTTAATTTTTTCCCCTTGTTTACAAAGACATTTTAACTCTGCAATCTAAGCCTGGCAGGTTTATTTTTAAACCTGCTGGTATCTAGCTGCAAATAACTTTCTGCAAATAGACACGCCTAGAGGGACACAGTTTGATTCTCTGATCCAATAAAAAAATACAAAGCAAGAGAAAAAAGAAAAGAAACGCCAAGCATTCAAACCTGGGCCTGCTGGAATGACTTCAGCCTCCTCTTGAATCGAGACGGAAGAACAAAATCACAGCCCTTCGCAAGGAAAGCTAGCTCCCCTCCCAAGTCTGGGTCCCTCCGCAGAGAACTCTCCGTGATCATCATCCTGGTGAGCTCCTAAGCAGATGCTGCCCTTTCCAGAAGGGGCACAGGGACTCTGTAGGAGACCACGTCAAGACCAGCACGTTGCTTTCTTGGTTTTGATTATTATTATTTTTTTTACAGGCAAAAAATGGCAAATGGCTTCAACATGCTACGTCTTCTCCCTCTTCACAAGGACAATATCTAGAGATTTTATCTTACTCTTGAAGCCAGACCTCCCTTTTTTAACTGATATTCAAAGTATCTTTCAGCACCAGCAGGATCTTCTGCCTTCTTGTAATACTTTAATTGAGAAACATGATCTACAACAGAATCTATTTCCCTGCTGGCTACATGACAGACAATCTGTCCTTGGCTTGTAATAGGCCAGGGGTAATACGGGAAAGGAAGCACCCACCACCACTACCAGGAGTGATAAAATTAGATACACTGCAGAAGTGGCTAAATATACCGTCTTCCCCAATAGCTCTCACTTTATGTGCTCCAGTGCTGAAACCTGAAGTACAGACTTGTATCAGACTCAGCTAGAGTTAAACCACACGCTCTCAGCCAAGGCCCGTGCCTCTATGGTTGCTGGTGGTCTGAGGTCATTGCTTCTGAGGCGATGAAGCAGAGACCAACATCAGTTCCCACACTAGACCAAAGGCCGTAATTTTAAAAAAAAAACAAACCAACCCCAAAACCGAAACCACCATCAATTTTTCCTTCTTGCTTGGAAAAAGCAAATCATCTGTTTTCTTTAATGTCAAACAAGCGCATAAGGGTGATCTTGGATAATAAGAACAGGCATTCTAAAGCAGTTCTTCAGAATAACTGTTTCATAAAGACAACAAAATACATCATTATTTTTATTAACTTTTCCCATAGCTCTCATACAGCAAAGCAATTCTCAGTGGACAAAAATTCTCTGGATGACCTTGAGCAAGCAGACTTCAAACTCTTGCTCAGTCTTTGTCTAGGGTTGCTAAAAAGTGTATTATCCTGCTCCAGTCATGAACAGGCTGCTGAACAAAAGCCTAAATCCCAGTTTTTACTCCACAAGATTAATAAACACTTAGTCCCATAGTCTACTTTCCCTGCTTGACTTTAGAAGGCCCAGCTACATCGCCAGTTTACTCTGTAAGCTTAGTAACATGGAAAACCCACCCCATTTCTAGCTAGAAGGGCTTGCTTTTATCAGGCTACTGCATTTGAAATGAAAAGGTTTCACTGAACCTTATTCACAGAAAGCTTTCATTGGACAACACGTGCCTCCAATATCCTTCTCTTCCTCTTCTCCTATAGAAGGCCCAAGGCTACTTCATATACAGTACCACTTAATATGACCATGAACACAGAACCAGTCTATGCAAAAGGATGCTCTTACCATCATAAATTTGCTCTGTGCAGCTAAATATGCTGTTTACTAAAGGAGAGACACCCCCCCAGCTGACGTTAACAAAAGGATTTTTATTTTTTTTTAACATCTTCATAAATCTGTATCAAGCCCCCCAAGATTATCTTCTCTCCTGTAGCTTCTCGATGCTCCCACAACCTGCGCTGTGGAATCCAGTTCTTTGTGAAAGATCTGAACAAAAACGTAGCACAGTTTAGGTTCCTTTAGGTCACTGCAGGAACGTTTAAACTGGAATTGTCACTAAGTGAAGGATACACAGATCCATATGCAACAGTTTTGGAATAAATTTTCATTTTCTTACTCTGATGGTTTTTTCTAAGCATTAAGGCAAAATGCCTAAAAAGCTGATGAGGCTCCACTCTACTGGCAGTCCTGCCCATCTCATGTAGCAGCACGTCAGAAGGTGATTTATTATAAATCATCTGTGGCAAGGGTACTTACTCCATTTCATCTGCAGCTGAACTCTCACCCTGCTTACAGACTACCCTCCTCTTACAGACTGCTGAGGAAGTGTAGCCAAAGAACCTCACACATCTACAGCTGCATCCACACCAGGGCTTTAAAAGACATATACATGAAAGAGACACATCCATCTAGCAGCCCCTTCTGCTAACTGAAAAAAATAAACAACCTAAAACAGCCACACACACTTTTCATTCTCAAATTAACCAGTCACAAAAGATCCCAGAATTTGGGGGTTTTTTTGCACTGATAACCTGGAAAAATACAAGTGATTGGGAGGGGAAGTTTGCTGTGCCTGAATTCCAATTTTTTTGCATTATAGTGGGTGCCTAGCACAGTACTCCCTATCCTGAAAACACACAAGGTGAGTATAGATAAAAACATAAATATACAATACTATGAGAAATCATCAGTAAGAGAATCTTGTACCAACAGCTTCAAAGTCAACAGGACAAAGCCCACAGGAAAAAAAAATAATCTGGTATCAACAGCCTCCAGATCAACTGAACAAACCGCAGTCATATTGAGAAATTCCTCTCTGCTCTAAGTGACCCAGTTTCAAGCATGAAGGTGAGAGATGTCAAATCTAAAGAGGTGTCAGATTGCCTTCGTTAGCCACCAGAACACAGAGGGAATCTCACCTGTGCCTAAAGCTGGAGGCTTAGTCCTAAAAGATTTGGAGGATTTAATCATCAGAGGACTTTGCTGTACCCCAAAGCCTGGCCACAACAATTCAATGTGCTCTGTGGAGCTGAGAAGGGCACCAGCTTCAACTGTTTGCAAAACAGATTAAAATTTTCCAGTAACAACGTGATTTTTCCTTGGCTTTAGAGTCAACGAGGCTGAAAAACTCAACAGGCTTTGTTTCACCTACCTTTAGATGTCTGCTTCAAGACAAATCAATTTCACCCAAGCAGAGGCTGTATTTGTCCTGATTACAAAAGATTCCCACGTGCCACGACCAAGTTCCTAATTGTTTGGTACCGGTTCTTTTAATTCTTTAATTTCAACTGATACCTTCCCCCCCACACACCCTGTGTCATCTTTGATTCTGAAACACTTTAAGAGTTACTTACTATTTTCATTTATTTCAATAACTATAACCAAAACAAACAAGTGCCAAATTTTAACATTTGGGTTTAGAAATAATGAATAATTGACGTTTGAAATGAGTGCAGATTGTGCATACTGCTTAATTGACAGATACCATCACTATCTGATCAAAAAAGCATTTGTAATATGTGTAAATGGAAGCTGATTTTCCAGAAGTTTTCCATTATATTTTGTATCCATCATTTTTTCAAGTAACTTTGTCAGTTACAGTCACTATGATGTTATCAAAGATACTTTTCACAGTTAATCACCCCAGACAACACCTTTCGTAATCTTATCATTACATTTGCAGAATGAAGGAGCACACAGAACTATAAAGTAGCATTTTGAAGGGGCAGAATTAGGAAGTTGCCAGGTCAGCCTTAACTTCATAGAGGACTATGAAGGAGGCTTAATTCCACTCAGAGCTATCTTTGGGTCACCTCTCTAACCATGCAACACAGACATTCTGATACGTAAAAGCGAGGTATGTGGTCTCAGGACAATGTTTTAGATTAGTAAATTAGGAACATGTCTGAGAGCCCCAGCAATACCCCCCATCAGTCATTCAGGTGAGGCAATGTTAGATTGATGCTAACTAGAGCCAGCCCAGAGGAAATACGTGGCAGCAGGGAACAGCCTCTGGATACTAAGCTTCAAGCTCTACAACCCAAGGAATAATGTGGTTAGACAAGGTGGCCTGAGACCATTTGTCAATTTAGTTAACTGTAAATTTTCTGCTTCCAGATCCACAGTGCCTGTCCAGAGACAGTTGTACTACCCGTTTGAACCCAAGAGTGAGCAATTCCATTTACTGATCTCGTATAACAGCATCATTGTCAGCATAAAGAAAGATTCAAACCCAAGTAGAGCTACAGAGGAGAGAGAAATGGGAAGCAGGACTGCTCCTTCTGGCTCACTACCCCATGAGTAATCCTTTTGAGAAGGGATTTCCATCAGAGGAAAGACAAAAAGGAGGCCTTTTGTATCAAACCCTGCTCCAAATCTCTGCTCCCAAAATTATTCAAACTTTATCCAACAGCTCTTCACATATAATGCATGAACAAGGCTCGGAGCAGAGCCCTGCAATATTCAGACTTGATTCTGCAAACAGAGTGAGGAAGTTTCTTACAGGCTTTTCCAAGGTACTTTCACTGAATTTAAATACTCTGTCTTCCTGTATAGATGGCTGACCAAGGTCACAGAGGTTGAGGTCGAAAATACGCACCACTGGCTTTTCCAAGGACTTTGCAGAAGATCTTCCAAAGGAACCCCTGACACTCAGCACTTCCACAGATCGTGTCAGAAAGTGCCAACGGCCCCATCTCCACCTTCTTAACTGCTCACTGGTCCTAGTTCCCCCCATTTCCCTCACAACTGCCAGTCCCCCTAAGCTTCACTCCTCATCGCTCTCCCATCTAGAGACAAAAACTTAGATAAACATTTGGAGGGTTTGCTAGCCTCCAGGAGACAACTGCATTGTTTTAACTGAATTATTTCTTTCAAAAACAACATAGTAAAAATCAGCTTCAAGGCAGACACACAGAACAGGAAATTTTAAAACAAATAGTTGGAGGTTTAGAGATAAGGAATGGAAAACTGGATCTCAGAATGGGAAATGTCGGTCTAAAAGTATGCAATACTTCCTGGCCTGCCCGAAAGCAGCGTAACGTGCTCATTATGTGCTCTGTAAAACTGACGGTCTTCTTGAGTATTCATGTCCTCATTTCTAAATATTTTGGTTTTGAAAATGGAAAGGCAAGTAATCCTATTGTTCTCTGTGGAGAATCATAATTGGTTTTATGATAAAGGGAAAAGTCTGTTGATGATATAAATTAGCACAGACTTCAACGCAGAGAGGCCAGAGAGCCAGCACACAGTCCGCTCCGAAGGGGCTCTCCCTTTCCTTTTCCACTGCTCAGGGTTTGAGGGATATTAAAACTGTCACAACTTTCATAAATGAAAGCTGCACTGCGTTTTCATTACTATTAGAGCTCTGGGGGTTTTGTATGTGCACACAACTGTTTGATAACAGTTTTATGATCCCTAAGAAAATATAACAAATACTTTATGTATTATTCATTCAGGCACACATGTACAACATTGAATCAGAATCCACACGGAGCTCCAGCCAGACCTAGAGTTATCCAGGAACATGGATGTATTCCCTAGATGTTATACCTAGAGAGGACCTTGTGTCCACAGCCAAGTGTGTGGCCACATCTATACTATAAATAACAGTAAACCTTAGAGTAAGCATAGAGCCAGCAGTTCAGATGACTTTTGCCCACTCTGCTAAGGGCTGACTCCCTCTGAAGGATACCAGCCACATCCACCCTGAGCAGTGCTCAGCCCAGACCCCCTCCAGCTCCTCTGGCTGCCCAAGACAGTTGTTTTCTCTCATAATCTTTGGTTCTAGGCATCTACACAAAGGAAGGATTGTGTTGCTGCAGGGAAGAGAAGAGCTCTTGCAGTGTGGGTGCATGTTAGATGTCCATAGAATGCAGGCTGGGAGGAAACTAACACACAGGCTAATTAACTAACTAACACAGGCAGGTGATTAGAGAGCCAGAAGCTGGAAAGAGACCAGACTGATAAGCTATTCAACAGTGTAAATGCATCCAATTTTCAACTATTATAGAAAAACTGCCACAAAGTCAGCGTCACACTTTATCAAATACGTTTTTGTTTGAAGTTTACAAGTTAGAAAATTTTGTAAGTTAACATACCAGAGAAGAAGAGCTATTATTAGAGATCACTTTAGAGCTTATAGAGCTGCTTAATTCTATACTCTTTGAGGAAAAAGACTCTTTCCCTTGCTGGAGGTATCAGATAAGGTTATGCTCACAATTTTCTGTGAGCAAAGAAACATCAGAAACATTTAGAGAGCCTAGTCTAAAAAGATCTCAGCACTGTCATTTAGGGTCAGACACATCCCACCCACCTCCTTACAGAATTGGTCCAAATACCTGTATTGTCAGGCAAGTGGGACTGTTGTGAAGACATGCACATTATGCTCCAACTTGAAGGAGCTGTGAAAGTTCACTTGTAACCTGGGCACTTTCTAAGGTGGATTTTGGAAATCAAAGCCCCCTCTGTGCACTTAGAAGTTTAGCACCAAGTTGTCTTGAAAATCTGGCATTCATTATCAAACGAAAAGCACTGAGAGCTGGACAGACAGCCTTAGCTTCCCTTTAAATTAGGCTCCTATCAAGACCCTTTTTCCTCGGAAAACCTACTTTTCAGTTGAAAAACCAATGCAGACTCCACAATGACTCTATGCAATGGGGATAGGGAAAAGAAAATTAAATCTTCCTAGACCTCTGTGCCACAGAGGATCTCTCTCTTCGGGAACTAGCAATGAGGAGGACAACAGAGGCTGTTGGAGTCTGCTTGGAGATGGGAATGGAAGAGGTGGAACGTTCAGTTTTCAGTGAAGTGGTGAGAGGTAGTCCAACACCAACTCCCAGGAATATAGCAGTTAACTAAAAAAAAAAATCATTCTACTGTCTATTATATAGGACCACAAACCACAAGCAAACAGCCTACAGGAGCAACAGCAGGAAAGGAACAAGCCCAAGGGTGAAACCGCACATCAGGGCATATTTTGTTTGCTTAGGGGTTTTAGTTTCCTTTTTCTGTTTGTATTTAAATAAACACTGCATTTCTGCCAGGTTGAGCACGTTATTCCACGCTGCAGCATTCAAAGCAAAAGGAATCACTTCGCAGATGTAATTCCTCCTCTCACCCTGATTTTCCCAGGTTTGTTTGACTCTCTATCCCATCAAAGGTGTGGTTCTCTTACCTTAATCACTTCTGGGGCCTGCTGAATGGAAGCTGGAACAGAGTCTCTGGAGGCAGCCCCAGCGTAGCTTTTTTGCCCCGCGAGGAGGGACTGTGAAGGAGTTGATAAAGTTTCCTGAAGAATCTGCATCACTTCCCTCTCCTTGGACAAGCTTCCCTTGCCTGTCTGGAATTCCACCAGTTCCTGGGCAAAGTCCTCAATGCTTTCCAGGATACGCAGTAAGAGGGCTTTGTCATCCTCTTCCATTTTATGACCATTTGTTTCCATGATTTTTGACAAAGGGGAAGCAGGGTCAACTGGTTTACTTTTGGGTTCAAGAGCCAGAGGTAGGACCTGCCTACCCTGCCAGCCAAACACCTGCAAACGGGCAGGTTCACTCTCCTTTACAGAGGGCTCCCTCAAAGTACTCTCCATTTTCTGAGAGAAGCACTCCAAGTCCAGCAGCAGTTTGTCTATCTCATCCTTGTCTATCTTACTGCACATCTGCTCTCCTTTGGAGACATCAGCTTGGGAACCACGCAACGCAGAATCTGAAACTGGTTTTAAAGGAGTAATTTTCTCTGAAGTGTGGGAGAGCTCACCATCTCCCACTCCAGCACATTCTGCTTTAGCATCGGCAGATAGATTCGCACGACCAGCTGGCTGGTAGCTGTGCTCTAAACTCTCCCAGTTCCCTTTCTGCTCTGCCTTCTTTATTTTCCCTAATGTTCTTTCCCCATCGGACTCCTCCTCAATGTACAGAGCCTCAGCAGAAGCCGTGCAGTCAGAAGGGCTTGTGGCTGGTAACTGAGGTAGAGCACAAGCATCTTTCACAGCTCTCGCACTGGTCTCCTGTGGGACACTGTGAAGGGAGTTTGAGGTAAAGCTCACAGTACTAGTTGGGATGGACTGAGAGGCGCTTGTCACCTCACACTGATCACCTGGTTGTCCGAGAGGAACCACACTTGAAGCTGGCAGCTGAATAATATCTTCATATCTAGGTGGCTGGTCATTTCCAAATACTGGGGGAAAGGGATTTTGCTGCAAGCCATGAAAACAGTTCACCAGTTCTGCTAAGTCACCCACTTCCCTGGGGCCTGGTGGTTTGATCTCAAAGGGCAGCTTTTTCAGGTATGAAGAAAATCTTGTCATCAGATTCATATATATCATCTCTGAATTAGCCAGGGGATCACTGCTGTTCCCTCCACCAACACCGCCCGCAGACTTCTTTTTGATGCAGTGTTTTATTATGTCGGTGCACTTTTTCAGATCCTCTGAGCACTTGAGCAAGATGTCTAAGCACACTTTAATATCTCCACCAGAAGAACCATCCAGCTTGTGTTTTTCCAAAATCTGGGTAATGAAGTTTTCTTCAGAGAAGGAATGAGGGGAGAAGGGAACCAAGGGATTCATGCCGACTTCTGGAGCATCGCTGCTCTCCTGCCATTTCTCCACAGGTGAGGGACTCTGCAAAAAGCCACACGGAGGGCAGTTCTCATCATTATTGAAGTGCCCATAAATCAAGTCAAAATCAAAGGATCGTCTGCTGAATGATTCTGACCGAACTTTCCTTCCCTTTCTGTAGGGCACATGACTGGAAGAATTCTTGAGCTTTTCAAAGGAGAATTCCTTTATTTTACCACTGGCAAGGTTTATCGCCTCGCCGGTAATGTCTTTTAAACTGCTAGAGGCTTGCACTGAAGAGCCCTTTTTGATTCTTGGATTATTTGGGAGGATTTGGTGATAGTCCTCATTTCCAGGCAAGGAAAGTCCATTTTCAGGAACGGGAGTTTTATGGTCTGGATTGGCATCTTGGACACTGAGCTCTGCACAGACACTGTGGTGGGCAACTATGCACGTAACTCCTTGCTTAAACACTTGGCAAGTCCCCGTGCAGTAATGCACAGTGTGCTGGAAGTGCTGGTCTATCACCACACTGCTGTAGCAGTTCACAGAAGTCACCATGAGCCTGTAAGTTGCTGCCATAGCACAGATCAAGCTTGGAAGGGAGGCTTCAAAATTCACCATGAACTAAACAGGAAAAACGTCACCGGCCCAACACTTTTCATAGTCACCCCTGATTTCATAAAATCATTCAAACGTCAGTTGAAAACATTCAAGCTATATGAGAAACTACTGCTTTGGAAAGCCCTAGTGAAGCCTGGAGTGGCATCAGCAGCACAGCTACGACAATTAGTGTGACTTGCACATGGTTTGACTGAAGGCAACTTGATTCTTGTACTTCCCGCAGAAAGCTTTGCTGATCACAGGTGCAGCAGAAGCAGCTCCATTTCTAATGGTCCAGGAAGGTTCTCCAGCAGGTGTCATAAAATTCAGCCAGCTCTCAGGCAGAAATGACAAGGCAACAATTTTTGTTCAATACTTCTCTCTTCTGGGGTGGGCGAGTAAAAAGATGGACAACCAAGTAGCATGCACAGACAAAAAATCCACAGGATGCTTGTGAGAGCCCCCTCTCACACCGGTAAGGTCGGTCCCTGCAATAAAAGAAAAGCAAACAAAAAAAAAAGTGAGAGTCATTCTAATTTCCATGTAATATGCAGCCTTGTCTACTACCAAACATATGGTTCCAGACCATAACAACCAACGCACAGGCTTGTACAGAATAAGAGTAGGCTGATATTTTCCCTTCACTCAGATCTACCATATAAGAACACTGCAGAGGAGCCAGCCTATATTTATACACAGGCTGTCTGTGTGTTGCCATTTTAACAGCTCTATTTTAACCACTCATTAATTTTTTTTTCAGACTTGCTTTTTTCCCTTCACAGACTGAACAAAACATTACCTTTAATTTTAGCTGAGCAAAACGTTTTGATCGTCTTGTGAATTTCTGACTTTCATTTTCCAAGACTCTAAAGATGTAGCAAAGAGCACTAGAGAAAAGCACTTTGAGGACTTCCAAGCTCTCTGGATTATAAAAAGCTGCAAACAGCCTGGAGCAAAGTAGATGAATGCCTCTAAGAATGCACAGCCTTTAGTAAAGGCCACATTGGCTTCCATTAGCCTTTCCCCAAGGTCTCTGGGACCATGGCAAAATATTGTAAGGAGGAATAACTGTTTCTCATTCTCTTACAATCCATAAATAGCAGCAGATTTCATCAAATAAGTCTGTTGGTGTAGACATCAAAGGCAGAAAGTGACATCTGTAGAAAGGTTAAGACTGTGAAAACTAGGAATTGAGCGTTTTACACTTAGAGCCATTTCCAGATGCATTTCCTATGATCATGGTCAGAATTACACCAGAAAAAAAAACCAAAGCCTGCCTAATTTTGTTATGAAAACATAAGAAATCCCACTTTTAAGGGTCTTTAAGTTTAGACATTGGTTCATCTTTCTTGAAAACTTCAATAAGTAAATGAAAACACCCCAACAAAGTTCTGAGCACTCTCTATTCCTATACAAACAGGAATGCATTTCATAAAACGTGATTAGACCACAGCCAAGTCACACTGCAGCAGAAGTTTATTTTGTTGTTTTCAAAGGTAAATATCTAGCACTGTATGAAAGGCCAGACCTGAGTCTGATGAAAGGACTGCCCCCCACGCATGATACGTCCCACCTATCCTTAGCTCATAAGCCTGCACAAATCTATCACACAAAAGGGGAGTACCTTAGGGATTGGGCCTGTTGTAATTAAGGACTGGGGATGGCATAAACCTGCTGAACATTCACATTTTACAATTTTAAAGCCTAAATTTGGAACTGAGCAGCACTGATTTATTTGATGGATTTTATCAAGTGCCATGTCTGTTCATCACAACTATGCACAATGTCACATTGTAAAGAAACCTTCCCAATTTGCTCCTCATGTTAGAAATATAAAGTACGGAAACGACTGCGTTCGGGATGAAGAACTAACCGCTCCAACTACCCTGCTGGTATCTGGAACAGGCTGCCACCTGCCTATCAACCACCGCAGGCCAAGCTGCATGTTGTACCAGGGCCAGCTTCACAGCACCCTTCTGTGCCTGTCCTGCTCTGCCCTTCTGGCACTGCCCCAAAGCCCCACAGGCACAGGAGGGCCTTGCAGGGGGATGATCAGAGAGGTATGAGGTGTGCCCCAGCCACAGCAGTGAGTCAGGGTGCCAGGGGATAAAGGGCGTAAACAGAACCGTTTTTAAAACCCCCAGGGTGCTTACACCATCAGGCATAAACCTCGGTAATAAGACTCCACACCCCCCAGTCACTGACTCTCAGGCTTCACTATCAGGTGTGCTGAACGCTCTGCTGAATCCGAGCCACAGATTAAAAAAGAAAGAGTACTATTGGCTCCCCAATGTCAGTCTTTTAGGACTTAATGGGCTTTGTTCAGACAGGAAAACACGAGCTTCTTCGCCTCCAAAAAGGCAAACGATCCACAGACTCCCCGAGAGTGCCTTCTGTCTAACACATCCAGGGTAAGAGGTCTATTGCTTTTCCTTTGCTGAGCCTCCACCAGCTACAAACAAGCTTTCTGGCATTTCCTGAAATAAAAGTTATATAATATTTAGAGAAAGGAGAGGTCTTCAGGACAGCAGATGAAGAACTAACATTGCTTCTGAAAAAGCATGAGACTTCCTCAGAGCTGCTTCTCCTTCTGTATCATACACAGCAAGGAGAGACTGGCCTTTTTACCACCAAAGAATAGTCTGGGTTTATACCTGATTTGGGAAATAATTACATCTTGATTAAGTTATTCCTTAATTAGAGAAATAATGTATTAGACTCACTGTCTACTTCTCCTGTATCACTCCAAGTGCAATTTCCTCCCTACAAGCATACCCCTCCCATTGCAAGTAAGACAGTTTCTCCAATCCTTTAAGTCACCTTCAAACAATGAAGCTTTTTGTGTGTCTAAGATTATTTCACAAGGAGCGCTTCAATGAAAAGTTTTCCTGGATTCCTAGCCTAAACAAACCTGGTTTAGTTCAACATATTTCCACCTATGCCCAGTAACAATGTTCCTCCCACCATCTCCACTTCATACTTCCCAAATAATTTTAGGTGCTTAGACTGAAGCAATCGTTTAGGGCATAAGGCAGGTCTTCCAGCTGCGTTTGCTGCATTCTTTCTCCAATTTGCCTATACTTCTCTGGGACTATCACACCCCAACATACTCCAGACACAAACTTGTCAAGGGTAACACATGATTACTACCTCCTGACTCTCTCCTGGGCACCTTTTACACCTATGTCAAGGAAGGAATTGATCAAAGAATCAATACCAAAAAACTGGTGTCTTTTCAACCAAATTAACTAATGTCTTCTCAACGATTATTCACTACTTGCCTTATTACCACTGTTTGCAAAAACGAGGTAAGGTTAAAGTTGTTCTTGCCTGCAGTTACACAAAGCAAAACAAAAAATACACAGGCAGCACAAATGCATGTAAGACGTGGAGTAGAAACTATTTATCTCATTTCTCCACTGGCTTGACCACAGCAGCACATGCTCAGCTTGTGGCTTTATTTTACAGTGATCCATCAAACATGACCCAGTCAAGACAAAACCTAGGAGAAGAGCATTCCCGTTATCAGATCCGGGAGCTCAGCCTCAAGCTTAGCTTGAACAGGCTGCTGTTGTCATTTTTGGTTTGTGACTAAAACCTTGTATTTACAAATAGCAACAAGGGACAGACTGAACGTGTTAAAAAACATTCATACTTTGCTGTTTTCAGCCTGCCATTTCATCCCAGTTGGGGCTCTAGAATGGCTCCCAGTTCAGATATACTGTGGAAAGATTCAGTAATTAGGACTGCTGCCACAAAACCAACCCCAACCCTGATGATTCAGGATTGGCTTCACAATATAAACTATGAATGAATAGGGCTTCTTGTGCGATTGCAGAATAATGCTTTATGTCTTTCCTATCTGCAAGATGACATGAATCACTTTCCAAAGGAAAAAAAATTATTGCAGATACTAATGATATAAAAGGTTATTCTATAAGACACACAAGAAATTCTATTCATGCAAAGATCATGCTGGAGTTAAATAACTGAACAATGACAATCTGTTAGGATGGGGACTATCAGCCACTGCTTGGTTTAACTACAAACTGAAGTCTAGAAAACTACAGGACAGGCCTCTATTGCCTCTGAAAGTCTCAAATTCGGCAAAAATAATCTTGAACTCTTACCTCCAATACTAACAACAACATTTTTAGCCCTCAGAAGTTAGAAAGCACTCTAACACGACATGGAGTAAACTAGCCCCTGCTGTACCAGCACACAGTCACTCTGCAGTTGTGCTCCTTTCTAGCAGAGGAGGTAGTAGGATAAGCTCTCCAGCTTGATGTTCTTGCAAAAGACAAACAGAAAGACAGAACAAAAGCTTTGCCATTTGGACAATCATCAATATAGTTTCAGGAGTATCATCCAGCTAGGTAATCAGGTGTCAGGTCTTCGCCTCTTAAAGGAGTTTGTGGTGCCAAAAAGCAGTATATAACTGCATCTTCTTGTTTGTAAACAAAAATCAAGCATTTCTAGTTTACCAAACAAAGCAGATCTGGAAGCAAACTATACTGATTATAGAAGACAAAAGCAGGCAAATAACAAAGCAATGTCTTACTGCAAAGTACAACTTGCAGCCAATCTTTGGTACTTTGCCAAATAATAGGGGCGAAAAAAAAAAAAGAAAGAGATAGTATAGTATTAATCTTCCACTCATAGTTTCTTTATTTTAAAAACCCACCACAGAATGGTACTGGACCCCAAGACATATCATTACCTTTCTTACTACCCAGCTCAAGTCCAAAGACAATGAACTTGAAGAGTTAAGAGCACACTACAAATGCACACTCTGAGGACAGAGATGGGAATAGATGAGGTGACTCACTTGGGTGAGAGAGGAGAGCTGTTCTGCAGCTCGTAAAGGAGCTGACACTGAGCCATGCTCCACAAAATCCAAAGGGTCTCTAGTCACACAGCCAAGCGGTCGCTCCAACGGCCCAGTCAGCCATTGGCAGGATCAACAGCGTTCACACAACTGCTAGTGATGTCAAACAGCGTTCTATATAGTCACTGAAAAATCTTTGAAAATCTAGTGTTAAAAACCATCATCAGGTGCTCCATCTACAGCAGAATCACATCAGCAGTAGTTGTGGTAAGAAATTTGTGTAAAAATACCCCATTGCTGTATTGAGCAGAAATCTTACAACATAAAAGATTTTGAACGCCAGGAACTTACAATTTGTGATCACTTGCACAATTTACCTTCTACCTTTGAACAGGAGACTAAAGAGAGTAACTTTTCTTTCTATACTGAAGAAGTTCAGAAGAAAAAGAATTTAACTACCCCAGTTGCTCCTTTGTCCTGTATTTCTTACATATTTACATCTTATAACATTTTGCTGTCCTTAATGGCAGCATGATAGTTAACCCAAATGGACTTTTTTTTTTTTTTAACATAGGACTTAAACAGGAACTGCAGCACTGATAACTTTTCAATCCTCATGACCAGTGGGAATTTGACAGACACATCTATTTCAGCTACAGTAAAAAGAAACCATTTGCAATTGTACCAGTAAAGTTGTAGGATTAGAGGTGCTTATACCACAGATACTGGGAAGGCACCCCGAGCTCAGTTTTAAGAAGATTTAACATCAAGCTATTTCATGCTTTAGAGACTGCAACGGACCCTGATGGCTACAAATCCTGACTTCCTTATAACCCAGAGGATCTGACATAGTCAAATCGAGTACTCCTATTTGAGCCAGAGTATGTTTCTTCATATTCTTTAGAGCTTACACACACTATAGAGAAGGGGTCGTTATTTCCAGTTTGAGCATGCTCAACATCAGGTTCCAGCAAATAGGTATCAGGCTTTCTTCAGTTAACTTGAAAAAGCTTCCAGGAAGATGTATTTCCTCACCTACAAGTACTGACATACTACAATCAAAGCTCTTGACCTTTTCCAGGATTGACAGAGAGAGTCCAGAAGAGACATGTCCTCAAAGTTATAGCTAATAGTCCTTTTCTGAATTCTGACTGTAATTTACTATTGCTCTTACAAAACCCTAAAAGAGCTGGGATTCACCTAATCTAAGCTAGCTATCTAGAAATGAGGTGTTAGGTACTCTCTGCAGGCAATGCAGAGAGGAAGGTAATTCAAAAAGAAAATCACCCCATTGAACTTAAAAAGCAATCTAATTTTGAGACTGCAAATTACATTAGATGAAATCTATTCTTCAGGATTAAACAAGAACACAGAACAGCTGTATCTGTCACCAAGAGTGCCTATGTGCCAACGCTCAAGGAATAATATCGGAAAAAGATATGGAATATTTGCTGAGAGTACTCTCCTGGCCTCCAACTCTTTTCAGCTCATGAGATTTGTGAAGCTGGATGTGGTTTCTGTGACCTTAGTAACCATCAAAGGATTTGCCTCCCACATGCTTGGGCATCCCCCAGATTCAACAGAGACTTTTTGCATCCAGAGCATCTTTTGACAAGACATTCCACCACCTACCGCTCCTTTCAATTCTGTCACTCGCCAGCTTCAATATGTCAAAATCCTGTACTGAAACAGAGCACAAACACTAGACCTATATGAACATTGTCCACAGCATTCCTGAATTTACACAGTTCCAAGTCATCCCTCTGCTGTTCTTTCTTCCAAAATTATTAGTCCTCATTTATTCAGTGCTTCTTGCATAGAAGCCATTGTGCACCTTTGATCATTTCCACTGCCCCTCTTCTGAGCTTTTCTCATTCAGCTACACATTTCAAGATGCAGGAACCCAAACCACGCAAAAATATCCAGAACAGACGAGAATCACATTCAGAAGTGATTTTTTGAACTGCCTTTCAGAAGTTAATATTATCAGCTTATAGTTCTTTCCTTCTAATCTGCACTGTTTTCAGATAGCACATTCTCAAGTGTCTGCTCTCATAACCACCTGGATTAATTTATACCTTCTGTCGCTCTTGCTACTTATCTTTCAAGAGGAAACAATGATATCATTGTCCTTTGTAAAATGTGCAGGGACCTACTGATAGCACACTCTGTGCAAGATGAAGGTATTCACTCTCAAAGACCGAAATTTTCATACAGTCTCAGAAAAAAAAGGTTAGATGATGAGCAACAAGAATGACCTAAAGGTTTTAAACAGCCTGTCCGTGAGGAATGACTGAACCAGGACCCGGCATATCGTATTGGAAGAGAGGTGACTTTGAAAGAATACGATAACCTTCTACAAAATCAGGGATGGCATGGAAAGGGTAGATAGGGTCGGAATGCCCACAAGAACTAAGTGCAACCTGTTTCCTGCTACTGGGAGCAGCTTAAAACAAGCACACCTGCAGCAAACTTGTGAAACTTCTCATCAAATGATGCCACGGACCCAGAAATGTCCTAGGGAATAAAAGGAACATGTTTTAATACTTCCTCCATCAAAGTTACCACCTTTTGCTTGAGCACCACTTGATGCCCTTTAATTCTTGCCATATTCAGGTGACAAAATAAACAGGGAGCAATTGCTTCGTATTCCCATGGTTGCAGACTGCTATCATAATCTCACCCCTTATCTGTCCTGCTTCCAACCATGTATTTTCCAGGCTAAACTCCAGTTTCTTTGGTTACTCTTTTTTAAAAAAAAACTGCTTCTCTTGTGCTTTTCTGGGTTTTCCCCTAATTTGCCTCTTTGGAGAGGCAGAATGTCTGCCCCTAACTTTGAGGGCATGACATTGTTCCTTACACAAACACACAATGGATTTACACCATGGTATTCTGGTTTTCTCCCTCTCCTTTTCCTAGTGATCTCTCTCATTTTTATCCACCTTTTGGTTTTCTGTTTTATCTGCTGCTGAGAGTTTTACAGAGCTTTATCTGCACTACTTAAAAGATCTCTTTCCTGAATGGCACAGATTCTTAAGAGCTCATCACTGCATAAACACAGTTAATTGTTTCTCCCTGTGCACGCTACTTTATATCTGCTGGTATCAAGTACCACTTGCCAACAACCAAGCACTGTGAGAACCTTCTGCAAATCCAGCCACCTTTCACTTCTGCTACCCTAATTTTGTGAGTTTTAAGACACACTGACACCTCATTACTCAGCCTCTCTTCCAGATCATTTATGACTACACTGAACAACACAAATCTGAGCACAGAAACCCCTGGGATTCCACTAGTGATTACTCCTCACTAAAAAAGCTGACAGGTCTTCCCACACTTTAACCAGGCATTAATTACTGCAAAAGCTACACTCCTACTCCACAGCAGTTCCATTTCCTTCAAGAAGCTTTAACAAAGAACTGTGTTAAACTCTGAAAATCCAGAAACTTGCCTGTTTGTCTCTTCGGCCTTCTAGTCAAATAGCTTCAGACTACCTAACTTTACCAGCTGAAGCTGGACTTGAGCATTCTTGCAGCGAACCATGAAGGTCACCACAATGAGAGCACTTAACAAGGCAGGCTTCCAACCAGGCATGACCTTGAAAATCACCGTCTGAGACAGGATGATAAGCACCGCTTTGCAGTCAATATGGATTCGGAGCAGTCCATTTTTACATAAGGAAACCTGTTTCACTAGATTTACCCTAAAAAAACAATCCCTCAACACTAACTAAAATAAAACCTCTTAATGTTTAACAACAGCAATGGAAAGCAAGTTCAACATTCAAGCAGATCTGGGTTAGTATCAGGAACAACAGTCCAGATTGCTTTTTAAAAATAAACCTGGGACTAGACGCTAAACTATTGTTCTAAAATACTGACTTGCAGTTAGCAAATGCAGTGGTACACAGTGTAATTCCTTCAGGTTAAGTCACAGGGTTATCGAATATTCCAGTGCTGCTACACCCTTCCCAGACACCAGCACACAGGATCCTCGAACACAATTTCTCTAGAAACTGTTGTGGAGAACCAATGTATGGGTCTTGCCAAACTTGTCATGAGGGGTATCAGCTGGGGAGGAGGACAGTTAATAATATCAAGAGAAATTTTGCCCTTTTCAGCTTTTCTGAAATACCTTTCTGCAACTTTCCCTTTGCACAGAGACTTGGAACTGAAACTGACCAGACAGGAATTTGTGTCCCATGAGACCGGTTTCCAGTTATACAGATGAGACAGCAAGAGAGTGAAAGCTCACACACAATTTTTCCACATAACACCAACCTGTTAAGTTTGACTAATCCACCAATTAATTATTGTTCCAGCCTCACGTCTGTACAGAACTACTATTTAACCTTAGCTCATTTAGCAGCCCCCCAATACATTAACATACATGTTGCAGCTTAGCAAGGCATGAGTACACAAAATCTAAAAAACTGTAGAATCATAAGCTTAACTGAGCTTTGTCACGCTGACAGAAAACAAGATGACCGACCAGAAAACAGAGGAGGTGAACAAGAATCAAAAGCACATCATTAGCAAGGCTTAGAGCTGAGGTCAGAAAGCCAGTTTGATTAAGTAATGTGCCTCTTGGCTGTTTATAACCTTATACGGAAAGAGATAATTTCACATTAGCAAGATGCATTTGTTTTCCCCGGAATAAATTAATTTAGTATTGACAGCATCCAATTACTTTACACAAATTAAAGTGATTTTAATGAAGTGTAAAGCTAACACAGGAAGACTTGTGTCCAGGATGGCATTCCCTCAGTCATTAACTTTCGGTGATACTGAGGTTACAATCTATAGATTCCCTAAAACCATCCTGGAAACTTGCAAGTTAGTTAAAATTTGCTGTCTGCTAGTGATATGTAAGTAAAGTAAATTTTTAATTTAATAACAAATAAAGGGAAAAAATATTTTTTTCATTCCTTTGCCACTTATTTGGGGCTCAAACATTTCTCACGACTGTCCAATCAGACTTCTTCACATCTTATCCGTATCACGTTACTCTTTATTCACTTATTTCCTCGTGCATTCAAGGTTCTGGGTAAAATTATCTTTGGAGAACAGTCTGGTTCTCCAGGGTAGTCTCAGTTTCCAGCCTGAATACTACAGCTCTTCCATGGGTCAGCGATGAGCACAGGGTTGGGGAGAAAGGCTCCGATTCTGCGCTACTTGCCCATGCTCTCCTCTGAGGCATGATCATAGGAGTAAAGAGCAAGCAGTCATTTCCACTAGTCATACCTTCCACAAGCCCGTTCCTGCCAGCTTCCGTCCGTCTCACACTCCAAAGAGGAGCAGCTGTTGAAATGTAATGTATTACGCTAAAAGGTGCAGCATGTCCTAGCACTCAAGAAGTCTGGCACTGCTACGGCTTCTGCTGCTCATGACCAATGTGCCACACCAGGGGCACAGAGCAGCACAATCAAGGTAAATTAAGGGAGCATAACTTTTCTATCCCCTTTCCTCTACCAAGGAAAATTAAGGGTGTTTTAGTCTGACATCCCAGTGAGACAGAGGAATAAACTTCCCCTGTATCTTTGCAAAACAAAAAAAAAAACAACCCTCGCACTCATTTCTCTCTTTTTCCAATGTATTTAAACAGAAGCAGACAAGTGACACGCCCAAGAAACAGAAAAGAGATAAATGCAAAGATTCCCTTATGCTAATTGGAGTGAACAGCATTGTTCACAATCATGAATCTGAATATTTATAAAAGTGAACAGTAATTTGCAACAAGCTTGCTTGTTGCATGTGAGACCTCAAGTATTGCTTACTGCATCCTGTTCACGTGCTACTCTGCAATCAGAATTATTAATTTCTCCATCAGTGTAGCATTCACATGCTACTAAGACATTAACCTATTTTCCAATGTTACCCTCATTTTAACCCTGCAGGGATTGTGGCAAGATAAATACATCACGTTTTGGTGCTCAGTGCCTGATTTTCCAAAGCATGTGACTATAATTAGAGTGTTTCATATAGTCAAAGGACAGCACCTGCTCAGCTGGAACTGCCCTTACAGTTGCACATCAGAAATTCCACAAATCAGATCCAGGGATGTAAGCAGAAGTGGAAATACAACAGTGAGTTCTGGTGGAAGAAGCCTGTCCCATAACACACATGAAACCAGTTCTTTAAGACAGCACTTAACTACCTTCATTATGAATGAGAACATTCCCTCCCTCCCACAGTCCTGCTGTCCAGTTTCTGCCAGAATTGAAGCACAAGATCCAAGCCCTAATTTAGTCTCCAGAAAACTTCAGCTCTGTGTAAGAGGAGAAAACCTAGTTTTATGGGTAGGAACAGCCTGCAATCATGTAAGTAAAAACAGCACTGGAAAACATTTATACACAGGAGGTAAAGCAAGACTGCACAGAACATCTGTGCTGGACCAAGATATACCACATTCACAGTTACTGTTTTAAATCGGGTTTTCTGTGTAATTCAAGGAGGGAGACGTGTTTGCAGGAAGGGTGGAGAAATGGGTTTTTTAGGAGAAAAAAAAGATTAAAAAAAAAAGAGGGAGGGAGGAGGGGAAACACAAATTCCACTGTGCAGCATCATATTTACACCTCCAGGGCAACCAGCAGCGAGTGTCAAACCACAGGGCTCCATTACAAAGATTTCCGAATTGCCTGGGCCGCAATATTCATCACCTGCTCTGCAGGCTGCAGCTGAAGGAGATGAAATAGATGTTTTACCAGTGAATCTCTGCAGTATTTGGCAGTCACACATTAGTCAACTTTAACTTGAGGCACTTGGCCCGTAGCTGCCTCTAACGCAGCACCTCTGTTCAAATTATGAGTACAAAATAAGATGACGCATGACAGTGGTTGCAAAGGTCTAGGTAGTGGAAACTGGCTATGTGCCATCAGGAAACTTCAACTTTTTCATTTTATATGTAGTTAAATGTAAATCAGACTCATCTGATACACAATGTTACCATTTCCAGATACATAAATATTGGGGGAAAAAACCCCAAACCCTAACTATCCAAACCATTGCCTCTTTCTTCAACTCCTCAGAATCCAGCAGACACAACACAGAACTGAGAAGTCTGATAGTACCAACCGTCTCCTCAAAGCTGTCACAAAAATAACTTCTTGCTAACACAACCTGTGAAAGTATACCTACCAAGCTTGAGAGATTCTTTGAGAAATAATCAAGAGAGGAGGTGGCTGTTTTAAGTAAACGTCTGGGAAATTTATTTCCTGAAGCAGGCATCGGATCACGCAAGGGAAAGCCATGAGACCACCACCAAGAAAAACGCACCCCAGCCTTTCAGGCAGCACTTCGACAGCAAACACCCTGGGAACTACCTGCCTCTTCTCTGGAATCCTTGCCTTCACGCCGCGAGCCTGCCTTTACAGGGAAGATGGGGGCACAGAACAGCATGTCTTCCTTCTTTAGTGTGAAGAACAGGGGTAATAAAATTAGTCCTGGGCTTAAAAAATATTTACATTACTTGAGACCAGTGCAGTCTGCTGACCTTCAGAGAGAATTACTCCAGTGGGAACACGTCTTTCAGTAAATCGTTCCGTTAGCAATCCAATCTCAATTTTACAAGTTTGTGGCCAACTTAACCTCAGGATTCGTTCTCCTGCAAACCAAGCAGTCTCGTAACCAAAGCTATTCCCCTTCTTTCCCCTTCAGGGGGAGGAAAAACCACCACAAAACCATCCAGAAATCCCAATTTCATAACCATATATTAACAGCTGCACCGAAGAAGATCAAAAGTCCAGCTACCCAAGGTCCCGGGGCAAAGTGGCGAGGTTTGAGGAGAAAGGAAGAGAAAAGCAGAGGTGACCCTGCCCCGGTGTCAACCTCCTGCCTCACCACAGCTCACCACAACCCACCCCAGCCGGGGGGCCGCGCTGCCCGGCCGCTACACCTCACAGCGCTGGGTTAAAAACTCACAATTCTGAGGTAATTCCTACCGCTGGCCTCCACACCACCACCATGCCACAGCGCTTTCCCCAGATTTACCCCGATACCCGAAGCTTTTCCTCCCTTCTCCACCCTCCGTCTCACCTGGGAGCTCCATTCCCTCAGCCCGCCGCCCTCCCATGGCGGGGCGGCGGCCCCCCCTCACAGCCACCACACGCACGCCCGCCGCTGCCCGCCGCTCCCTCCCCGCGCCCTGTCACCCCGCTGCCCGCCTCCACCGAGCCCTGAGAGGGTGAGATCGGCCACCGCTCGGCCCCACCGCACCTACCCGCCGGGGCAGCGCCCCGTCCCATGCCGGCAACCTCCCTCCCGCCGCCGGCCGCGCTCTGCCCGGGAGGCGGAGGAGAAGCGGGGAGGGTGCTTGTGAGGGGAATGTCCGCCCCGCCCCGGAGGCGCGGCGGTGGAGGCCGGGGTTGTGAGGGGATGGCAGCGGAATGGCGCTGAGGAGAAGAAGGAGGAGGAGGAGAGGGAGATGAAGGCTCCCCCCCACCATCGGCGCCCCTCCCTCCCTCTCCTCACAGCCCTGAGGCGGCGGCGATGGCGTCGGGCCTTCGCCTCCCTCAGCCCACCTCAGCGTCCCCGAGCGGTGGGGTTTTTGGTTTCCCCCCTCTCTTTTTCTCCCTTTCTTTCCAGAAATCCCCTCGGCTTCATCTCTCTCTTGGCTTCAGCGGGTTTTTCGGTCCTTAGTTGCGCTCTACCGGCACAACAGCGCGATGGGGCCTGCGAGAAAAGGTAAAAATTATGAGGGGGAAAAAAGGCAAAGGGCAAATGGATGGGGAAGGCGGGTGCCACAGCTCGGTGGCCGGGCCTGGAGAGGGCCCTGCCGTGGCAGAGCACGTGTTTGGCTGCTGCAGGTGGTGGGACTTGGTTGCAGTTATCAGTCAGGGGTTGAGGTGCCCAAAGACACCAAAAGACTGCTTGCAGGTCAGCCTGGAGATGTTTAGGACAACTTCATGGGGTCTTCTCTGAGCATTTCTTTCTTCAGGTGCACACACACCAACCTGCCAGCCCCTGCTCCCTCATGGTTTGCAGGGACATCACGGGATGTCACCTGGAACAGGTCAGATTTGGCTCATCCACCTCCGTTACATCTCTCCCTCCTTCACACAGTCTCCCAGCACTTCTCCCTTGTAGCTCCCTTCTCAGCCACGCTGCCTCTCCCCAGAAGTCAGCTACAGGTGCCTCCCTTTTGCTGTTCATTTGAGTGTCTTCTAGATGTGCTAGAAATCTTTCAGCATCTTCTAAAAGCACTAGAAAGCACTTGACAAGGAAGTCCCCAAGAGCTCTTCTCATCCCATTCTCAGAGATGAGGGAAGAAGCAACCCTGTCACCCTTGGGCTGTGTTTTATTCTTTCTTACTTCTCTGGAGAGGAAAAACTGAACTACTTGTGTGGCTTTAAATTACCATAGTTAGCTCAGGAAGAAAAAAAACACCACCAAACCCAAACAGTGCAGGTGGGCAACAGCCAAAATGGCAAATACCTCCCACCCAAACAATCCACTGATGGGAGCCTGTTTCTCTGGATTCTTCCTTCTTGGCCTCACAGTTCCTGTGCCTGCCATGTGGGACAGGCTGTGCATTCGGTCCCCTCAGGGAAGAACAGGTCCTCTGCTGCAGGACTGAACATCCAGGCACAAGAGACAGGCATGAGCGCATCGAGGAGAGGGATGGTGACCACAAAGCCCAAGCTACAGCCAAACCTGCCGTAGTCACAGGGTGGAAGAGCACCCTGGTCAGTCACGTGGGGTTTTTTAAACATTCTAGAGAGAGTGAACAAAAATACAATAACATAGTTAAGCATTAACTTGCTGCTACTTATCCTGTAAAGAGAAGCATGGCTGCTAACCTTTGTGGTCTGGCTGCTATGGAAAGTTCAGAGCAGTTTTGCTCAGTGAACACCCAGCGTTAAATCAGGGATGCTGAGACGTGTAATGAATAGTGTGCAAAAACTAAAGTGGTAAAAAACCCCAACCTTACAGACTTTGCTCTATAGCAGTTCACGTGGGATAAGTGGCACATGAAGCATGACAAATGAGCCTGAGCTAACAAACCCAGGAACTGCAGTACCAAAGAATCACAGAACGATACAAGGTTGGAAGGGACCTTTGGAGATCATCTAGTCCAACCCACTGCCAAAGCAGGTTGCACAGGAGTGTGTCCAGGAGGGTTTTGAATGCCTTCAGGGACGGAGATTCCACCATCTCTCTGGGCAGCCCCTTCCAGGGCTCTGCCACCCTCCAAGTGAAGAAGTTCCTCCTCATGTTTAGATGGAACTTATGTTCAAGTTTGTGGCTGTTCCCTCTTGTCCTGTCATTGGGCACTACTGGAAAAAGACTGGCCCCATCCTCCTGACACCCACCGTTGAAGTATTTCTAGGCATTGATCAGATTCATTCTCAGTCTTAACTGGAGTCCATCTGGGAACTCTTCTCTGTGGGCTTTTACTCTGAAGGCTTGGGGGGGGTTGAGAGGAACTTTCACCTTCAACTGGGAAAGGAACATTTCCCTTCATCCCCAAGCTGGGCTTGGACGAGAGCCCTGAGGAACCCACAATAACCTAATGCTCCTGAAATGACGAAATGTCTTGGAGAGCGCTCATTTTCCGGGTGGGAAAAATGGGAGAAGAGGAATGTTTGTCCCATCCCATGATGACAGGGTGCGTGGCAGCAACATAACACTTAACCGCTGTACCTTTATTCAGTCGCCCAAGTGCTGTTTGAAAAATAAAACCCCTCTAAAGGGTGGGAAAAAGCCTATGGCGGTTTTAGGAGGTCACCACAGCGCTGGCCCCGCCTCTTCCCGGCCGCGCAGGCGCCGGGCGGTGACGCGCAAGGGCTGCGCGGCGGCTGCGCGGTAGTTGCGCGGCGGCCGCAGCGATGAAGGTGGCGGTGGCCGGGTGCTGCCACGGCGCCCTGGACAAGATGTACGAGACGCTGGAGCTGCTTGAGCGGCGGCACAACGTGCGGCCAGACCTGCTCCTCTGCTGCGGAGACTTCCAGGCTGTGCGCAACGAGGCCGACCTGCGCTGCATGGCCGTGCCCGCAAAGTACCGCCACATGCAGACCTTCTACCGGTGAGCACCACCCTGGCCCCGGCCCCGGCCTCCTCCCGCCCGGCCCCGGCCCGCTCCAGCAGCAGTCCTGTCCCCGCAGGTACTACTCCGGTGAGAAGAAGGCTCCTGTCCTCACGGTGTTCATCGGTGGGAACCACGAGGCGTCCAACCACCTGCAGGAGCTGCCCTACGGTGGGTGGGTGGCCCCCAATATCTACTATCTCGGTAAGGTCCTCCCCCCCGCCGGTGTTTTGCCCTCCTGGTCCCCTCGCCCTGGCCTGGTCCCTAAGTCCTTAGGTGCTTTCCCATCTCCCCTAGGTTATGCAGGCGTGGTGCGGTTCCGCGGCGTGAGAATTGGTGGCATCTCGGGCATCTTCAAGTCTCACGACTATCGGAAAGGTACCGGGAAACAGAGCTGGGCCGGCTGGAGGGGCAGCAGGGAGAAGAGCGCTGGGCCCTGGCTGTGCCTCTTCTGTACAGACTCTTATACTAGAAGCCTCTCTTGGCTCAACACACAGGTTCTTCTGGAGGTGGCAGATGAGACTGTAGCTGCCTGGCGACCACAGCGGGAAGCAACGCGCCTTTTGAATGTTGCTGTTGGAACAGTCTTGGTTTTTCCATGGTGGTGTTCTTTTAGCATGCAGTACCAGACTGTTTAATTTTCCATATGTGAAACAGTCAGTTTACAAGCATGATACTGTACACATGGACTGTCCCAAGCTGAGGCTTAGTGTCAGTACATCTCAAGATCAATTCCTCCTGGTTATTCATGCGTTCAAGTGTTCTTCCTTGGAAGGGTCTCTGTCAGTGGGCAGAAATCTTGTCACAAATTATACTTGGTGTCAGCAAACAAGATACTTTAGTCTTTCTGATCTCCTCAGCACGCAGCATAGCACTCTCTAAAGTAAAATTGTCTTTAGTAACATCTTCAGAGAAACTGCAGATGGCTTTGAAGCTGCAAACTACTGAATTGGTAGGCAGTTACCATTACTAGGGATGATGGTTTTAAACTGAAAGAGGGGAGGTGTAGATTAGATACTAGAAAGAAATTATTTATTGTGAGAGGGGTGAGGCACCTGAATAGGTTGCCCAGGGAAGCTGTGACTGTCCCATCCCTGGAGGGGTTCGAGGCCAGGCTGGATGGAGCTTGGAGCAACCTGCTCTGGTGGGAGGGCAGGGGGGTTGGAACTGGATGATCTTGAAGGTCCCTTCCAACTCGAACCACTCTATGATTCTATAACTCATTTTCTAGAACACTTGGTTGTAATACCTATCGAAGCTAATTAAATTTGTTGTTATCAAGCATACCTCTGATACCTCTGTTGGTGTAAGCCTCCTGTGAAGGAAACACATTATCTCCTTCAATTACTGGCAGCCTTGTATTTGGGGTTGCTGCAGGGGTCTGTATGACGGCCAGAAGCCAACTGGCAAACAGTGTTAGGAGGGAGCTATTGCCTTGGGCAACTACTCTTTTTTTAAATTGTTGCAGGCCACTTTGAGTGTCCACCCTACAACCAGCAAACAATTAGAAGCGCTTACCACGTGAGGAACATCGAAGTCTTCAAACTCAAGCAGGTTAGTGACAAATCTATTTTTTAAACAGTGGTAAGGAGTTTTCATTAATTTCCAAGTAAAAGGTGTTAAAGCTACTTTGAACAAGTACACTGTTGGATAGCAAATCTTACCAACAACTCCCAGATAATCCGGACAGGATGTTTTATCCTGGCTGTGATTCTGCAGAATATCTCCTTCAAGACTTTGCACAGCGGTGCAAATTGGGTCTGAATCAGGCACAGGCAGGAGCATGGTTTGTTTTTTGATTGATTGGTGGTTTGTTTACTTTATTTAATTGGGTAATATTCACAGAATGGAAGGTACTCCAGCCATACGCCTCTGTTCCAGCTTTATGTTAGCTTTAGGAAGATGGATGCTATATTGTCTAACATAAAGCTGGTTGGTAGGAAGTTAACTAACCAAAATTGAACCAGCCAAATAAAATCATGTCAAATTTCTGTGGTTGAAGTATTTTTGGCTTCAGGGTGAGGAATTCAAAGGACATCTAAATGGCTTCATTTTTGAGGTATTGCTGGTTCCCTGCTTTGTCACAAAGGCTGCTTCATTTGCCCGAGGCTGTGAATGCATGTATTTCTAAGCATCTTGTGAGTTATTCGGGTTGCAGTTATACAGTTAAGTGTTCAGTAGGTACAGGGATGCTGAACACGGGACAAGGGTTTGCTGTCATTGCAAAGGGTTCGATTCATTTCACTGTGAGTTTCTTACTAGTTGGACTCCAGTTTCATCTAGAAGTGTCTGATACAGCTGATGGACGTGCTGAAGACACTAATGAGGCTTCTGAGGGGTGCTTCCTTTGAGCAGGAGTGTCATGCTCAGCCGTTATCCCTTATAAACAAAGCTTTTAAAAATTTCACAAGGAAGAAGATGCTACTTTGATTTTGGGGTTCGGAATTTGCTCTGTAGCTGGAAGTTTGAAGAGCTGCCTCCTGAGTGCCTGACGCTTACTGCGGTGATGTGATCCCTTTTATGAGGTGGTCTCTCTAAAACTCAGCAGACTGTCCCAAGAAACTGTAGCACAAACCATGGAGACCAGGGTCCCTTGAAAAGGGCCACCTGAAAGACAAGGCTCAGTGGTTAAACTTAATTGCTTTGAAAGTGTGGCTGTTGATCACAGCTGCCTCTGTATTGATTGAGCATAGAACGCATTACACGTGCTTTGTCTTCTGCTGTGTAATTTCAAAAATTTATTCTATGTGTTTTATTTATACTGTATTCATTTTGGCTTGACAGTTAAAACGTCCAATTGATATCTTTATGTCACATGACTGGCCAAGGAGCATATATCACTACGGGAACAAGAAACAGCTTCTAAAAATGAAGTCCTTCTTCCGTCAAGAAGTGGAGAGCAACACGCTAGGAAGCCCTGCTGCTTCAGAGCTTCTGCAGCATCTCAAACCCACTTACTGGTTCTCAGCACATCTTCATGTTAAATTTGCAGCTTTCATGCAACACCAGGTAAGGGGGGTGGTGGAAATAAATGAAGAATGTATATTCCCAAGCACATTTTGGAATTCCGGTGTAGGTAATCATGTGTGGAAAAGCAACTTTTTGATTTTTCTAAGTTATTAAAACTCAGTTTAAGCTGCGAAATATTAAGTGGTGTTAAAACTACTAGCTTATATAAGTTAAAGAGTTTTTAATGAATCAATGGTGTAACCATGTAATCTTCTTCAGGGATAGCATGAAATAGCTGACGTTACTGCATTTGAAACTTCTTAATTTAAGTTTGTAGAAAAGCACCTTCTTTTCCCCTTTATTGGGAAAGGAGACGCATTCAAACCAAGTGATAGAGAAGCGACTGAAAAGAACGGAGCAGCTAACCAGGAATGGGAGGGTGCCTGTGGTAAGGCTTGGCAGAAGAAGTTCGCTGGTGGCCTGGGTAAAGTCAAAAACCAGCCCCTGTGAATTGAAACTTGTCTTCATTTGAGTTGCACCTGAAAGCAGTATGACTTGCTGTTATACTTCCAGTGAAATCTGTCTTTCTCTTTGTCCCTCCATCCCTTTCTTACAGTCCCATGCTGATTTTTCTGTTTCAGAAAGTCTTTTTCTGTATACATTATGGTTTTAAATGCCTCTGTATAACTTGTTTGGAATGGTCAAATCTCATAGAAGTGCTAATGACTGTTAATACCATTTGTTTTCTAGACAAACTCCAAAGAAGAGCTACCTAAAGCAACCAAGTTTCTGGCTCTGGATAAATGCCTGCCGCACAGAGACTTTCTGCAGGTGATGACCACGTGCAGTGGGTTTCCACTTTTTAAGTATTTCATTTGTCTGGACTGTTAAGTACTGTGCTTATATCCAAGCAGAAGAATAGTTGTGATAAATGGGGGAATTGGAAAGAAAGTAGGAATGGTGCATGTGTGGACTGGTCTTTGTGTAATACTGTCTTGAAATAAGCAGACTTTGCGTCCTGTCAGGCAGGCCCGGTGTCTCTTTATTCCTTCCACCTTAGAACAAGTATTTGTCTTAATTGGAGGAGTAGCTCTACTTGAACCTCCATTGAACCTCCTGTTGTGTTTCTGTGTTGTGGGTTTTTTTGGTCAAATATCAAACTTAAAAAGAAAACCCATCTTGAGGCTCTTCTTTCACAGTTTAGTTTGGGTCAGCTAGTGCCTCTTTCCTCAGATCTGGATTCATGAATTCGGACAGGGTGAGACCTAAGTTGAGCATTGTAATTTCCTTTCAGTGTTGTGAATTCCAGCAGGAATTGGTGTGACTTCCTAGGAGAACAACTCTGCTTCTTTTTGTTTGGTGCATATCTGGCTAGGAAGGGCAGTGGACAAGTAGGAGGGGGTAGGTTCTGGAAATTTTAAATGAGAGTGCCAGAGTGATACGCCGTCAGCTTTTGCCTGTGGCCTGTGTGCGCTGCCTGTGGTGCCATCTGTAAAACAGCACGTTCTTCAAATGCAATCAAGCATTTCAGTGGTCTTACTTGAAAGTACCTTTTATTTGTCAGCTTAAAAGGAAGGTTCATTACTTGTCCCTTGGACGTGTGGTGGGATTCTACCTTTGAAGGTGGGAGACAGTATGAAGATGGGCTTTCGCTCTGCAAAGGTTCCATGGGATCCTAGACAGTGCTTAGAATCCTGTAGCAAAACTCATCTGGAGTAGCACTACCTCCATCTGTCTGTAGCTTTGGTTTAAAATCCATTTTTTTTCTTTTTCTCTAAAACTACCTTACAAGTTTGGATTACTTCATGGAATGTTTAAAATCAGAGCCTGACTAAACGGAATGGTTTGAGTCGGGTTAATGTCACTGAAGACAATCCAGATTTGCATTTCAATTCTTCAGCTGTTGAAAGAGTTTAAAAACATTTCATGTTAATTTCATTGCTGTGCTAAGAATGTGTGTTTATACAGCAGAGTAACTGTTAACATCAGTTCTTGATGTATATCTGCTTAGAAGGCAGCATGAATTTAAGAGTAACCAAATCCTATTTTCCAAGTTTCACGACTGTCCAGCAGCTGGCAGTAGGGAGGAGGATGCTGTGCTTTTTCATTGCTGTAAGGTAAAATACAGAAATACCTTCTTAAATATTGTTGGTTGTCCTTTTGTAGCCCCTTATTCCTCTAAACTTCCATGTAGAGCTGCTTTGAGAGGACTTGTTTGATTGAGACCGCTAGCTCAGTGTACTTGAAACTTAGGGAAAGCTCTGTTCCATGAAAGTAACACTTGAATGAGTTCCTGGTGGCAAGAGAAATAACTTGCCTCCTCTGTTTTCTGTGGTTTTGTAAACAGATAATAGATGTAGAACACGATCCTAATGCGGGTGACTCACTGGAGTACGATGCCGAGTGGATTGCAGTCCTCAAGGCCACCAACAACCTTGTTAATGTAACTCAGACCTCATGGAACATGCCTGAAAATAACGGCCTCCATGCAAAGTAAGTCGCATGCGAAGTGGAGAGAAAAGTGTGATTATTTTTTTTTCTTTTGCTGGACTGAAAGTACATTTAGCATTGGATCTGCAGCCCATAATGCCTGTAGGGCTTGCTAAATGCCTGGGATAGCAGAGGGGATGGGGACAAGAACTGTAGTCTGGAGCATACAACTTCCTTACTGCTCTCCGCAGGCAGTTAGTTTTGTTTGGCAAACTTAAGTACCACCATTTGAGGAGCCAAAAATACACGGTGGATGATCATCTTGCCAGTGAGACTGCATGACTGGAGATCAGGCTGGATTATGGGGATAGGCTGGTGAATGTTTATTGGGTGGGTTGGCGTAATATACAAATCCTCAGTGAGGAATCTCAATATTGACCAAAAGCCATATACTTTTCAGAGAAATCATGTGATAAATTAGGTATCTGTTGTAAGATGAATTTATTACCCATCTTCAAAAGATTCTCATTGCAGTGGGAACAGGAAATGCCTTTTGACTACTGCACTTGATTAAACTGTACACTCTTCTTTAGGTGGGATTACAGCGTGACGGAAGAAGCCATCAAAGAGGTATTAGAAGAGTTGAATCATAACCTCAAAATTCCCTGTAACTTCACATTGACAGCTGCTTGTTATGATCCCAGCAAGCCCCAAAAAATGATGGAACCAGTTCACACCATCAATCCACAGACAACTGAGTTTTGTGCCCAGTTTGGCCTCACTGACATCAATGACAGGATCCAGCAAGCTAAAGAAGAGGGCTCAGTACGAGGAGAACATGAAGAGGAGGAGGAAGAAGAGGAGGTGGACAGTACTGGGTCAGCAGAAGAACCCAGTGAATATAATACAGATAATTCTGGACTTTCATCCATTAATCCAGATGAAATAATGCTGGATGATGAAGGGGGTGATGAAGACTTGAGTACGTGTTCTGTAGATCCTTCCCCTGATCATCCTCCTGACTTTTCTGCAAGTTTTTCTGACATCCGGATCATGCCAGATTCCATGGCAGTATCGTCTGATGATGCTATGGACTCCACTAACGAGGAGCTGGAGAAATCTGGAGGGAGTAAGCAGGTGGAAGACAAAAGCTTAAATGAAAGACCATTAAAGCGCATCGGTGGTAACGAAAATGGGAACAGCGGCATTAAAAAAATTAAGAGAAGGAATCAAGCTATCTACGCTGCAGAGGAGGAAGATAAAACAGAGTAATACTTCACGTGATGTATAACTCGGTCCTCTCCCTACCTTTTTATGGGAAGGTGGTGAGAACTGTGGTGGGCTGCTCGTGCTTTTAATGTTACTTGATCTTATTTGTGTTACTTTCTTAAGCTGAAGAGACTGTATGTCCCTCTCAGAGGGAAGAAAGTTTATCCAGATTCAACATTTAAGTCAGAAGCAGACTTTGTTGGAAAAAGTACTTTGTCAAAGGATTTAAAGCTTATGTGTAATCAGTTGATTTTACTTCATTTATCTGTTCTTATTGTGTACTAGGTATCCTCAGCTGTACTGCTATACAAGATTCACCATGCTCGTTTAACAAAAAAAGGACTCTTAAACTATTAACTCAAGACCAAGTGAGAGGATGTCTGACTTACAAGACTGAAAGATTTTATTTTATTGCTTTTTGTCTCATTTTATACTGAACTTTTAATACAGAGTAGCATATGCAATAACTCCGTGAACTAAATTCAAATAGAATTCCCATGATACAAAAACAGCAATAGAATAGTCAAGATTTTTTTTTCTAGTGATATTCATGCCATAGAAAAGCTTCATGGTCATAAGCAAAACAATGTGTGTTGTCCAGTGTTGTTTTTTAATGACAGTTCTGATAGGAAACCACGTCCCTTCGTTTGGCAGTTCTGTGGGGACCATGGAAGAGTGCATCTCTGTTCTTAAAACCCCACTTGTGGGCTGTTTCTCAAAACTTGAGAACTGCATCTTAAAACTAAAATGCAAGTAGTTAGGGTGAGCGGCTTCCTAAATGCGGACGTCATCACTGTCTCAGGTCTTACTAATTAGTAAGGCTGGGTTCTATTTTCATATAAGGTGGTTGATGTTCGTAAGCTGCTAGAGACAATAATACCGTTGTCATTAGCAGCAGCAGGTGAAAACTCAGGCTTCTCAGTAGAGTGTAACTTGCTGAATTCTTACAACTAGATTTGGAATCTTCTTAAGTACCCTCATAAACCGAGGGAAGACAGAAGTTGGAAGTTTTCTTCTTACTCTTCTAGTTTGCCCTCAATTATTAGCAAACAGATTACACTCCTTTGGCCTACAAGGCTGTGAGGATAACTGAACCCACTGAATTCAGGAAAATGACGTTTTCAATCATGTGTCATCAGACTCATTTAGTCTTCCTGTCAGACCCTGGGTTATGTAGCAGAGAAACTTTAAGGTCGAGGCTGGTTGTATTTCATTCTTTTTCCCTCCCCAGAGGATGTTATCTTGTTTCCTAAACGATTAATTGGGTGCTGTTAACGCTTTTCCTGTCTCTGTGCTTGCTCATCTGTCACAACACCCACCAAAGAGGACTGTTGGTACAATGTGATGAGAAACTGGAAGTGTTTGGTGTAACCCTCAGGTTATCTACGGTAGCTGTAAACTCCCAGCTCCATTACTGAAAATAGTTGATGACCTTTAAGGGTCCCAGGCCTGCGAGGCTAAAATCTTAGCCATGCCTCGAGATCTGAAGACTATAATGGAAATAAAATATTTTAAGTATAAATTGTTTGTTATGAACTTGAAAAGTCTCCCAAGAACTCTGAGGATGGTTTTCAGCTGTCAGATTCTCTCTGAGCTGGAGCAGAATATGTAGGTTACATGCAATAGACAGATTTTGTATATTTTTAAAGCAAACTGTTCTGTTGTGTGTTGTTTCCCCTCTCCCCTTCTCATAAATGTGTTTTGGTTTTCTAAAAGGAGGAGACTGACAAGATAGAACAGTGATTTTTTTTGAATCTCTAAAGATTTATTTTATTTTTTTTTAATAAAGTATTTCAGCATCCATTGAGCAGAATGCAGCTGGTAAATAAAGCCAACATAGGATTTGTACTCCAAAAAAAGTTTATCTGATCTAGATAGGAGTTACTGTGGCCTTTCTTGCACTTATTCACACCTTCTTGGCAGTTTGAAGTGTCCAGCTCTACTGTTTTCTCGTCTGTTAGGGATGAGAAACTGAAGCTCTGAACCTGAAGCTTGTTAGTGAAGACCAAATATGTAAAACACTAAGGAGAGCTGACAAAGTTTAATTGCCTTTTAGGACCTGGGGTCTTCAACCCTCTTTAAAAAGAAGCTTTAGAGTCCTTTTGAAAACTCACTTTTTGAAATTTTGCTAAGAAGCAGCTGGAGAACATTTACGTGGACCCTCATGTCACAGATTTTTCAGTGTATTAAACTTGCACTTGGGTCTAAAAACATTTTTGCTGTTACTTGTAAAGTGTTGGAGAAAATCATTCCTGTGTTTCATGACAGGCCAGCACACAGGTATTTTGCACAAAGCACGTTACTAATCTGCTTTTTTTTCCCTGTACGCGGAGTATTTTTTTTTTTTAAATTAAAGCTATTAAAGTCAACTTGTGACAGCATCCCAAAGTGTATCATTGTGCTCCCCATTATCCCCTGCAGTCTCCCAACAGCTGGCAAACCTGTGCGTTTACCTCACAATAGTGCTGTACCTGGATATAAGCCAAAATGTGGTTGTGATAAATGCAGATGGTTCTCAGCAAGGCTCCAGCTCCCCGTGCACCTGGTGTGGATGAGTCTCCAACCCACCCGCTTCACGATGTTCCAGGAGCTCCACAAGGATGAGGACGTGATGGAACGATCTGCAAAACTCCACGACTTCCCCGTGTGCAGTCAGAACATGAGGCAGAATCAGAATTTGCGTGGGTTGGAAGGGATGTTTCAGATCATCTAGTCCAACCATCAACCTAACTGATAAAAAAAACATCACTAAACCNGATAAAAAAACATCACTAAACCGTGTCACTAAGCACTGTGGCAGCCCATCTTTTAAATCCCTCCAGGAATGGTGCCTCAACCACTGCCCTGGGCAGCCCATTCCAAAGCTTAATAACCATTTCAGAGTAAAAATTGTTCCTGATCTCCATTCTGAACCTCCCCTGGTGCAACTCGAGAGTGTTTCCTCTTGTCCCATCACTTGTTCCTTGGAAGAAGAGACCGACCCCCCCGGCTACACCCTCCTTTCAGGGAGTTGCAGAGAGAGAGGTCTACCCTCAGTCTCCAGGATGAGCACCCCGAGCTCCCTCAGCCTCTCCTCATGAGACTTACTCTCCAGACCCCTCCCCAGTTTTGTTGCCCTTCTCTGTTCCCGCTCCAGGCAGCCGAAGCTAAACCTCAAAAAAAACCTTAAGAAAAAACCCGAAACGGTTACACGGCTGAAGGGCTGTGCTAGAAGCGGGGCCTAGCGGCCGAACAGCGGTTCTGCGTGAGAAACCTGTGGTAAATCCAACTTTCCTCCCTCACGCCTCAGCCTCCGGGTTTCCTCTGGGCAAAGAAACCCCGCGTTCGTTCTCCTCCCGGAGCGCTGGGTGGGTGTCCTGAGGGAGGCCCCTCAGCCGCCTCCATCCCCGCCGCCATGACGGGGCGGCCTCCCCACAGCGCGGCGCCTGCGCCGAGGTGTGCGGGGCGGGCAGCGCATGCGGGCGGGCAGCAGGCCGTGGGGGCTTTCGGTGGCGGCGGCGGCGCTCCGCCATGAGGCCCTGCCCGCCGGCCTGAGAGAAGGAGAGCAGAGGAGG
>VXBW01001619.1:337650-371675 GCA_013400375.1 Thinocorus orbignyianus
AGTGGAAACTCACCCTGGCACGTGTTTGTGAGAACCTGGAGGGAAAATTCCCTTCCCCTTTCCCACCCTTGTTTTTTGGAACACTTGCCATCTCCAATTTTGCATCTTCTCAAGGGGAATAATAACTCATTGGTGCTTAAGTGTTTGGCTTACAAGCATGATCCTGCAGCTGAGAAGAGGATATTTTGTCTTACAAAGCAGCTATGGGAATGTTATGGAGAATATTGTGCTGCTGTCCCTGTTGGAGTTGTGCAGGACAGTATATAGAAGGACAGTCTCTTGAAATGTGTAGATATGTTATGATAAAGCAACTTACAGAAAAATTTCTTGATACAACATTCCTTATTTTTGAGAGCTTGTTTGTGGGTATGCTTCTCGGCAACATAAACTGCTCTTAGAAAAAATTGCTTTCAGAAATTTGTGGGGTTTTTTCCTATATCATAATTGAACGTAATAAAATTGGAATCTAAAGCTGTGCTGAAGCAGACAGCTTTTGCATGCCCTGTTCGTAAGCATATCAGTTGCTGGCAGCACTCTGTTAACTTGCTTTGACTGGTAACACGTTGTTAGCACATGAAGTATATCATCTTCTTCAAAACACATTTAAACACACAGTTAATTCTTTGTGTGGATGTTCCCCAGCAGTAACGTACTGCACATTTAAATATGATTCTGTGGTTTTGCTGCTGTCTTGCCTGGTAGGTTTTGTAGCCTTACTGCTGCAATAGCTACTCCTGTTTATCTGCCGTTATATGAATTGATCTAAACTATTAATTTTATTTTTTTTTCTCTGCAGGAGGTAACAGCTAGTAGCCGCCACTATGTCGATAGATTATTTGACCTCGATCCTCAGAAAGTCCTGCAAGGTGTCATGTAAGTCCCCTGAAACACACTTTGGGCTGTTGGTTGTGCATAGATTAGGTTAATTTGAATGAGTTGTATGTCAAAGGCAAGAAGCTCTCCTACCTCTTTTTTTTTTTTTTTTGAGAAATCTTGGAAAATTTTAGTGCAAACATGATAGCATTGCTTTAGCAGACTATCATTCTGTAGTGCATATGGATCATAACGTAGCCTCCCAGTTGCTAGAAGTGAGGTTAAACATTCTGTGAGCATTCAAAATGCCTTTAGATAAATTTCTTCCTTTTTTGCCACCTTTTGCTCTCCTTTCAGGTCTGTTGAGGCTTTTTTCTCTTATTGCACTGCCAAGTCAGTGTACCTCTTACTTTTCCCCTGCTGCTGTGCCTGAATGTTGGCTTTTTTTTTTCCCTAATGCGTGCCTTCTGTCTGACTGATGGGAACTGTGAGCTGAAAGAAAATGCTTCTGTAGAAATTAATTTGGATGCAAATTATATTTCAGTTACTTCAGTTGCAGTGATAAGGGGTAATAACTGAAAGAGTGAGTAGAAGACTTGCCCTGCTCAATAGCTAGTAAAACTGGTGCAAAAATCTGGTTGTTTTCTTGCTGTCCTTGGGCTGTGAGCTTTCCATTGCAACCACACAGCAATGTGGCAAACAAGGCCTTGCCCAGGGCTGACTTTTGGTGGTGAAAGCAGCCCTTCTCATGCTTACTAGTAATTTGCTGGCTGTGGCTATCTAGCAAAACACCAGAAGTCTTTGTAGGACCAAGAGGTTGCTTAGGACAGCCTGAGATGTTTTCCAGTAGCAGGTAAAAAAAAAATAAATTATTCCAGTAGATGTCCCAGGGGCAACATGTCAGAATTAGTGTCCCTTTGAAAAACACAACATATATAAAACTGTTCTGGAAACTGTATTGATTGAAATACCCCCTTACCTGGGTAAAAACTTCTGCTACACCACCATAACTATGTGCAGGTTCTTAACTCTTCCTTGTTTTGCTTCCATCCCCTTGGCCTTCTTAGTTCACTGCTCATAAGGGCTGGTGTGATGGTCCCAGGGGCAAGGATGTGTCTCATCCTGTGTCCAAGTGGGTTGACTGAGCCCCTCTTTTCTCCTTGGCAGATGCTCTGAGCCCTGGGTTGCGCTCCCTCCCTGCTCTCCTTTCTTTTCAAAGGACTGGAACCCACAACCCTTGGTAATCACTTCCCTATCTTTTGAGGTGTTGTTCGTATATTTTGAGGTATAACTGATTTCCCAGGAAAGTTCTAAGTAGTATCTTTGTCTCCACTAACAAATTCTTCATCTTGTCCATGGATGTCAGTGGATTCTATGCTGATATGCTTTTCTTGCATTTAAAGACAAGAAAATACCAGTTTATTTCACAGTAGCTTTCAAAGGGCAGGTTTGGATGACAAACTATATTTGTGATGCTCTGGTTAAAATCCTAATTCTGAGAGTATGTCTTTCCAGGCATTGAGCAAATCCTGTGTGGTAGTTTTGTTATTTTCTGAGTGGTGTTGGATGGTGTAAAACAGTTCAATTTAGAAAAATGTATATATGAAGATAGAATAGCACACATATATGTAAAAAAAAATTCTGCAGTCCAGGGTTCTTTTTGGGCAGAAAAATACTGCTTTGCTCAAGGTATCTGAAGAGGTATTTAAGTTGGAGTGAACTGAGAGGGTGGAGTAGGAGAGAATTAAAGTTCTACCAGAAGTGTCTGTCAGAAGCTTTACCAGATATTCTGCATACTTTGCTGAAAATCTTTGGTTCGTGAGATATGCTGGGTTTGGTTTTTCTTTTCCTGCATCCTGGTGGAAAACACTGGTGACCTAGATTTTTATTTTGATTGATGGAACTGTACAAATATCAAGGATTGGAAAATAGGCTGTCTTAAGAGGCTTTGTTTCTGCAGATTGTCTTCAGTTATAATAGTCCTGTTCTTTGTATGCTATTAAAGATGCTTGAATTAATAACTTGGGTTTGGGGCTTTTTTTCATTGCATTCTTGTAATTTTAATGAAAACCAACTCCTCAATGAGGTTTGGTAAAGGTAAAATACAGCTAAATGCTTCTTGAACTTGAAAATCATGCCAATCCAGTTATCGTCTTGTAACTTGAGAAAGCTTTTAATTACATATTCTGAAAGTATTTAAATGATCAAATCTCTTCTTTTCCTTTCATTCCCATGAAATTTCAGGGAGGCTGTGTTCAGAATCTTTTGTCCAGACAGTAAAGTCTTACCTGGCGAAGAGCTGCTTCCTTTTCCTCTTCATGGGAAAACTTGAGAAACCATTCCCCTTTTGCCCAGTGCTACTGTGTGTGGTTCTGTTGATTTTATTTGGACACATCACGCTTCCTGCAGAACTTCTGTTCGCATCATTTCTATTATGTTCATCTGGGTATTAAGAGTAGGTAAGAAGGGGAGAATGGAGTGTACTTGCCCATCAGTCATGGATTTCAGTTCAGGGTTTGCAATACTGGGATACAAGGATGACTACTACCTTTTACTGTACTTGGCAGCAAACTATTTAGAGTGTGCAAGACCCACGTCTTTGTACCCACACCTTTGTGGCAGTATATGTGTTCACGTTGCTGTTTACTGCCGTTACAAATGAGCAAGCTGAAATATAGTAATTTCCTTCTGTAAACACAAACTCTACATTGTGGCTGTGCTTATGCTTGAAAGGTCATTGCTTTGTGTCTACTTCAGTGCTCTTCTAAACCTTTCGTCTTCTACACACTATTCTACAGTTCAAATTTTCTCCGATATGCTTTGACTGCCTTCTGCAAGGTCAGCGTTAATGTCAGGTATGCAGCCATTGAACACGTGTAGTGTTGACAGTGCATAGACTACCTAAGACAGATATTGTAGGGGATTAAGTACTGTGTTCTCTCAGAAGGTCTCTTAAATATTTTGCCCTTACTGGCAGAGGAGCAGGACATAGATAGCTCTGTAAATTTCTGCATTGTTCTAAGAGCTTTGTTTGTCCCAAGATGATTGCTCCAACATCATCCTGTGCTTTGCTGTGTAGCAGTATTTATTTATTTTTAAAAAGAATTCTAGGTGGTGATTCTTTGACTGTCATTTGCTTTACACTTACTCTTAAGCTCAGGACCACATATTTCAGAGGCAAGACTGATACCTGGTTTTGTCCTCTAATTTATTTGCTGGCCAGGGGCTTCCTTGAGGGACATTTTGTCATGCTTACGTTTAGCCTGATGTCTTCAAGGAAGCAATCTATCATTTTATGGAGAGCTATGTAATTCCATCTCAAGGGCTGGTTTTGAAAGGAGCATTCTTTCTGACAAATCTGGCTCACTCAAGGTCCCAACTGTTTCTCATCAGGCTGTTGCTCAGCAGTCAAAGGATGTCATCTCTGAAGGCTTGTAAATGATCATCTTTGTGGTACGCTGAGAATTCCTGTGCTACTTCTGTTTCTGTCCTTTATGGCTGTGCTTATCCAGCCAGCTGGAGTTACGAGACAAGCATTTTCCAAACTTGTGTGAGCATTTTATTTGCCAGGAAACTGAAAGAAGCATCCTATAGATAGGACCCAAGAACCAATTTCAAAGTGTGTTTCTGCAGTATCTTCCTTTTTCCTGGGGAGCATGCTTAGTGGTGTGATGGGAGTGTTGATACAGATCCGTGCAGTATATTTAATTTGAGTTGTATGTGCTTTCGACACAGAGTGGTCTTGAGTCTTTGAGAATTGATGTTGTTGATAAAGAAAAGTATAATATTTGGCATATGGGTAAGGAATTGCAGACCGCTTTGGATCTGACGGTTACACTTCTAGGGTCCCTGCAGAGTTAGACTGACAGCGCTGCAGTGGTTAGTGGTTACACTCAGTGTTTTGAAGACTCTGAAATCGATGTTTTAGTACAACTGTGATGTAATTGGGTTTACCTTTGTGGTAGGTTCTTGGATACGGAGTTAGGTATATGTTAACAGTTGCATTTGACTGAAAATGTTTTGTACTGTTTGCTAGTTTTTGCATTCTTCAAAAAGAAGATATCAGTAGGTAACTAGAAAAAAAAACCCTTACATTTTAGGTAGTAAAATGGAACCTATTTTCTATCTCTTTTGTGGTCAGTTGCTTTGAAATTAATTGGAAACACCTCAAACAGTGTGGGTTTGTTTTTTTTTTTTACATCCAACTTTTTTCGATTGTGTATTCTTGGATTTAGAAAAAAATGTTCCAGGCATGTGTTTAGATGACTGTAAAATAGTGTATTGTATTTCTCACCTATGGCAATTGGAATGAGAGCATCAGTGCAGTGTTCCACACATGTCTGCAGGGAAAGCGGGTAAAATACGAGGCAGCCTCATGGAGTGGGAAGAGAAGAAATTCCCATCTCAGTTCTAATGGAGCAACAGGTACCCCTTTCAGACAGTTAGGAAGAGGCTGCTGCTTCCCTTTTCTCTTCATGTTCTGTTAAACAAACCTTCTTTTAGATTAAATACTGAAGAGCACTAGTTCTCGCATTGTGCATCCCGAACATACATAATCAAATTTCTGTGTCTCACTGGGCACTTCTGAACTTAAATTTTCTGCAGGAGCCACGTTGTGTTCTTTGCGTATTCCCGTGCTTGTTTTCATCAGAATGGCCCCATGGAAACAGAGCAGTCCTTAGCGGATTGCTTCTTGTTACACTTCACCTCTGTACAGTTTTGTTCAATTCTCTTGTCTCCTAGACAGTACTCTGTAGTAAATGCATGTTCTTTCGGATGCACTGGGGGACTTGGAGGTCTAATTGGCTAAGAACAAGTGATACAATTTTTTGAGGCTCTGTTTTTGTGCAATGTCATTCACGTGTTGAGGGAACAGGCTCCTGAGTCTCTACTGTTGGTACTTTGTGAATGACAGGATAGGCTCTTTGTGGCTTGGAAATCAGAAGCTTGTTCTTCAGGTTGCAGAAGCTGACAGAAAATTGAACGGGTTTAAGTGATGCTGAGAGGGTGCTGGGAGTGCTACTCTGTTGATTCCTCCCTTTCAAGGGAGAAACTAAGGAATCTAATAGCTAGACAAGTTTTCAGAGTGATAGAAGATGGAATTGAAAGGCCTCAAACATAATTTGAGAATGAAATAGTGCTCTGTGAAGGGTGGTTTTTAGTGTAATAGGTTTTGTAGATACAGAGGGAAGAGAGGAAGAGGCAATAGGAAGAAAGTATGTTCCTGTCACAGAATAAGGTACACTCTCACTTGTGCTTTCTTTATAATGCAGCAAAAGGTACAAATGCATAATACTGGTTTTTGCAAGTAAATTGTATGGTAACTTCTGGTCTAATATTTAGAGGTGAGCTAAACTTAGGAAATGAGCTATGTTACATTTGGCTAGCAGTCTTCAGCCTGATAGGGTTGTTTAATATTTCAAGCCTTGCAGTTGCCACTCTGGGTGAGAGGATTGATGAGTAATGAATCTGTTTCAGTGCTGCCTCTCAGAAAGCATGAAGACACTTTCCTTCAAAATCCCTCTCTCGATGCCAGCTCTAGAGTAGCGATACTATTGCTGTGATGATTTCAGGCTGTAAGTAGGATGAGAGAGCAGAAACAACTTCTGTCAGACTGGCTGATGTAGCTGGAGGAAGTCGAGTGAGCATTGCTCACAGAAGTCTTGAGGTCTGAGTTAGAAGTGACAAACTTCAAAGCTGAGCACAGTTGAATGCTCTGAGGTTATTCAGAGTTTAATTTATTAATCTGTTAGACAAATGCAGAGGAGAGGTGGTTGCCTATAAGGGAGGGCACGCTGCTGAGGGAGAAATAGTCGTTATGCCCTTTGGGGGTGTGTGGGGGGTGTTATTAAGACAGAACTAGAGGTTGGGCCTCAGGCATGTGTACCACAAAATCAGCAATGCTATTGGGTTTGTGATTCTTCATATGTGAAGTTTTATTTTTTTTTTATTCTAAACTGCCAGTTTTAATTGATTGGAATAAGCATAAAAAAAAATGGGGTTTACTTACTTTCCAAAACAAGCTCATTTTCAGTTGCAATATGGGACTGCGTACTTTTAGGCTACTGCCTTGTAAAAGGTTGGCATTTCTTGGGATATTCAAGGGTCAGGACTGTTTACCTATTAATTTGTCTAGCAGATAATTAAAATGATTTCAGTATGCATGCTGTATCGCTGGTGTTGAACTGATAATTTACATGTGTTGAGGTTTTTTTCTTTTTACTTCTTCCTTGGGATTTGTAAAGTAGCAGGAAGGCTAGCTGGCAAAAGCACCTGTTAAAACATACTTCAGACATGTGTTGTCTGAAATGTCAGTAACTCCCCAGTGTACAGGGAGTTTTAGATATAGATGAACTATGAGACTTCTGTCCTATTGAGCACTCACACTCATTTTACAAAGGAAATTTAGGCATGACTAAGGCGTGTGGAGGCCAGTAGATCATCTTAGCTGATAGCTATTTGGAGCTAAAAATCTGAAGCTATACTTTCATGTCAGAAAGACTCTTAGATTATAATAATGTAATGAGTAGTAGCTATGTCAGACTAGCAGGTTTTGATGATCCTTCAGTGATTGCTGGCCTAAGTTGAAGTGGACAGTGTCATACAATATTATGAGCTCACCTGGAAGAACAGGTTAGCAGGGGCTGGAAGGCTGTTTTAAGGTATTTTCCTGGACTGAATGAAGTTTAAAGAGTTCTCTACATGAATGACTTGTGGTGGACAACGTTCCTTCTATCATCAGTGATGGGTTTAAAATGTTGTAATGGCCAAAAAAACCTTCAAATCAGGAGACAGTGAATGGAAAATGGTGCTAGAAAAATGCAGTGATACGAGATGCCTCTCTGCTTAATGAAATTTTGTTTCAACTGTGGGATATACTGCTAAATGCTGAAGGCACTACTTCATTTTTGGTGGGAGAATAGAGACACTTAAAAAAATCCCAAAACATAGAACAGTCAGTCATATTTGATGGTTTGGGTCATTTGTGTGAAGCAACAGTGGTACAGGCTCTACTTTCCATGTTGTTTGGCTGGTTTGGGATAGCTGTGAAAAAAGTGTTTTGCTGATCTGGCATCATAGAGTGGGAGATCTCTCCGTTTCGGAGAGTTTGGCTGAGCTGCAGCTGTTTTCCCCACACCTCTCTTTGGATAGTTCTTTGCTGTTATGACCTAGTTTATTTAAATGGCAGAGACTGATGCTGAAATTGAAATGTTGCTAATGCGGAGCTCCAACTATGGTTTGTGTGTGTTTTGGTTTGGTTTGTTGTGTTTTGTTTTAAATTTAACAAGTTTGGATAATAGAAGCTAGTTAAACTCCCATCCACAACTGACTTCAAACATTTTTAAATTTGAGCTACATCATTCTTAAGGTTGAGTAGGCAATTTTACTATTGATCAGCAATCCCGTGCAACTTGTAGCTCAATTTCCAGTCTCGGCGCAAAGGATGAGGCAATAAAACATGCTTGAGAGGGTGCTGGGAAAAGCAGCATCTCCCGTTTTGTCTGTCAGCCAGAGATTTGGAAGGAATTTGAGCTGAAACTGCAGCCAAAGACACAGAGAGCTGAAGTTGTTAAACTTGATATCGAAGGCCAACATGTGAAATGACTGATGTAAGCTCTTCTGTGGAAGTTAAGATTTGATATGAGAGACTTCTTCAGTCTGTCACACACACAAAATAAGTACTGGGAACTGGGATAGATTCAGGGTAGGAATAAGCTATAAATATTTCTAGCTACAGGTATGGATCATTGAAACACCTTATCTCTCTATTTGGTAGACTTTCCTTGGCAAGAAAACTTACGACAAGGTAAGTTGCCTCTCCAAAGAGAATACTTCAGATAGGAGTTCAAACGGCTTCTGTGGCATTGTGATACGGAGAAGTTGGATTAAACGATGGCTTTTAGCATTGTGTATGCTAAATTCTGCTGTTCAGTATTGCTGCAGTTACAGCCATATGCTGTTTTTCTACAGCACTTTGATTTTATGCAATGTCTGAGGGTACAGAATTAAGATTAGGAGCAAGTGTGGATTTAGGATTTGCTTGTCTAAATGTTGAGTTTGTTTAGTTTGCACCCTATGTGAATTGTGTAACAGTTTCCAAGTGTTAAAACTCAAACAGGCTGAGTAACAGTGTCTCTGTGTGCTACTTAGTTCTTTATTCTTTGCATCAACTGGTATCTTTTGAATGGGATTAGAAATCTTTTATTCCCAACCTGATGATTAACTGTAAAAACTAAGCTGATTTACAATTTCTGTGGTTTGCTTGAGCTGGCAGGAGTTTTGAACATTTTATTCACTTGGTTGGATTCATAATAGTGTTAGTACAAACATGCTCCATGCTAAAGGGGGAGGAAACAACTCACTTGTTGAGTAATTAAGAGATATTCAAGCTGTAGTAGTGCCCATCTTACAAATTAATTCTGTCAAAATAATGTTAGAAATGCTTTAACATGCAAACTTTGTCATTAATTCCTGTTGTTGATTGCTTTGTATCTGTCCATAAAAGTGGGAGAGTGGGAGGAAGGAGAAGGAAGAGGAGGCAAAAGCTATAGAAAGAAATAAGTGTCAAAAATTTAGCTGTACAGTTAACTTCCGACTCAAGTCCAGCCGGTCCAGGTTTATATTTGAGCTATGTCATTGTATCAGCTACCAGTACCTCAGCTTTTTAGATATTTGCATTTTGAAACCATTTTCAGGAGGATGCCTTGCGTCATTCTATTGTTTGTAATTTTGGTCAGGCTCTGGTCAATAAATCTGCTCTGACAATGCATTGTTTTGGTTGCTTCCTCTGTGTGCGTAATTGTCTTGGAATCTCTTGTAACTATTTCATACTAAAAGTGAAAGCATTAGCTTGAAGTGTCTAGGAATACTTTTCCTTCTGTGATTGTTCATCTCAGCGTTTGATATCCTTCTCTGCCTAGGAACCTCTTAAAGACGGCAACCTGTTTTGTTTTCAGAAGGCTTAAGCTGAGGAAATACCACACAAGCTGTTATTTCCCCCTCTTCTGTGTAGTTCCTACTGCCGCTTCCTCATTGAGTCGCTCTAGCTTGTTCCAAGATCTCTTGTGTTCCTTTGCCAGAAGGTGACACAGGGCTCTAGGGCTTCTGTTCTATCAATCAGAATTTAAACATTTCTTAGTTTTATTCTTGATTTACAGTATTTAAAAACAGGTAAAACCACTTTCTCGCTGAGTTGGTCTATCCATGTTGCTTTCACACCATCTCTTTTGCAGAAGAGGTGTGGGTATTGGGGCTTGCTATGAGTGCTTTAGAGTCTGATCTTTCTCAGCTGAGAATTCAGCTCACAGCAGTTCAGAGAGCTGCACATGAACTACCAGGCACTTCTGGTGTTTCTGTGGGAGGGCTCCCAAACTTAGTCAACTCCATGAAGATGTGGAACTTCAGTAATTTCTGCTTAGGCCAAAATTCAGCAACGTAGACTGTTTCTACAATAAGAACTTACATTGATAGACTATTTGCTAATTTTCTCAGGACTTAAGACATTTCATAATATTAATTTTTATTGGCTAGGAATCATTAAAACTTAAAGGACCTATTTAACTTGCAAATTGTTATATTTATTATTGCTTCTTCCTTCTGTGAAGTGGACTGTGTCTTATGCCTTTAAACAATTGCATCAGAATAAAAACATTAACTTCATATGAAATTGGCAGATTAGTTCCTCTTGTAACTCTACTCGAGCTGCTTTTGGATGGAAATTAGATATTGTTTTTAATGAATTTAATGTACTCCTAAAATATTTTATTTTAAACACTCATACTGTACTGATACATTTATGAAACTACCATGCATTATATTTTATTTACAGCTAATTAATTGAACTGATTACTTCTGGGTTACTGTGTTCCGAAAGATTGCTAGAGCTGATAGACCTCAGCTGATAAAGAAAATAAGTCTTTCTGCTTTTCCAGTCTCTAGTTAGTTTCATAACTTGAAACTGAGTGGCCACAGGATTAAACGGATGAAACCACATTCTTATTTCTTTAAGAAGCAATAGGAGATGGAGAAAGCTGGTTTAGCACTTCAGGAAGCAATATTTCCAAGCAATTGGATAGGATCTCTTTGTTGTATTTTATTGTTGGCAGCCTATATTATCCCGCTTGACAGTTCTTTCGCTTAAAATATTGCATTTTTGTAAATGTAGGCATGAACATCACCTATCAGATTTTAAATCCCAGAGAAGCTGTGGCTGTCCCATCCCTGGAGGGGTTCAAGGCCAGGCTGGATGGGGCTTGGAGCAACCTGGTGTGGTGGGAGGTGTCCCTGCCCAGGGCAGGGGGGTTGGAACTGGATGATCTTGCAGGTCCCTTCCAACTCCAACCATTCTATGATTCCATGAAATCTGTGCATTAAAATTGCTGTAGTTGAGGTGATTTTGTTAAATTACTTTGAATTTAGTCTGAATCTAATATACAGGAATAAAAAACAAACAAAAAACCAACCTCAAATGCATCTTAAGACTTGTGTCATATGAAAGCTTCATGGATTGTCTTTTGACTCTATGGAAAGCTACCTTTATAAGGCTGAGGAGCTAAGTAGTGCTGGAATGTACTACATGTTTGTGTAAGATGTGCATCTTTCTTCTGGAGCTGCTCGTGCTGTGCACACCTGGCAGTAAGATTGATAACCCGCCTGAGAGCTCAGAGCTGATCGTTGGACTAAAGCCTGGGTATCTTCCTCTTCTTGCTCATGGTCTTCTCATAGATTAGGCCTGAAGCCACCATAGACTAGTTGTTCTTTGAAGTTCTCATCTCTTTGTGGTTTTGCTGCTGTTGCCTTCTTCCTGCTTTCAGGGACTTCTGTTCCCTGTAGGAAAAGGGAGCAGTGTGTACGACATTGGGAAGTAAAGTGGGCATCCAGTTTTGGGCTACAAATTTCTGAGGCTTATTTGTTACCTCTTGTAGAATATAGCCATCTTTACTGCTTTGTCTCTTTGGATGAATCGCATTTCATCTTGGATCTGAAGTCAGTCGGAGATGATGTTTTCAAATAATGGAGTTGCCCTTGGTTTTTCCAAGGTTCTTAATTCACTAAAGACATGGTAGACTAGGACAGCACATGGTATGTTACTTCTAAAGGACTTTTTCTTCCTGATCAGGAGAATCTCCATAAAATGTAATGTGGAAGCCATTCTATTCTGGAGTTGGTGCAGGAGCCACGAAAGCTTGGTGGTGGTGTGGGTTGCTTTTTTTTGGGTTGTGGTTTGGGGTTTTTTTTAACAAAATAATGTGTAAACTCACCTGAGCAGAGCATTAAAGTGTCACCAAAATCCATTTATTAATTCTTCAGAGTGCTTAGTGAGTACCTTTTCTTCAGCTTCTCAGGATGCCTTCACAGATACGTGATACAATGCAGCCTTTCTGATGACTTTGAGAGCTGGGGAGAATGGGGATCGGTACCCTTTTGGGGAGCCCTGGAGTGGCCTGAGCAGTTTAGTACCTGAACCTAGCACATCTCTTGGTACCCTTTCCATTCCCGTGAGATAGCTTCTGCCACTCTTTTGACTGACTCTTGTGTTTTAAAAACCTTTAAAAATGGCTGGAATAGTTTCATATCAAGCATTCAGCATAGAAACCGCTGCAGTACTGTTCCTGAGTTTAATGAAATCTTCAAGTCCGTTCCTTATGTTTTCTTGGGCTTCCAGCTTAGCCTGTCTTCTGATCTTGCTCTTTCTCCTCTACCTCCTCCTGCCTTGTGGTGTGAAGTTACCAAATTTACAGGAGATATAACAGAAAGGTCCAGCACTTTCTGCTGATACTCAGCTGTGTAAAATTGTGTGCTGGGCAGGCAGATTGCTGCTAGGTAATGCCTCACTTGACAAGGCAAGTGGTTTTCTGACTCTGTCTCTATTGAGATACAGAAAGCTGCAGTTTTCAGCTGCTTTTTAAGGCTGCTTAAGGTTGGAGCTCCAAGATCACTAACCAAACTAGAGAAGTTAGACAACCTCCCTTTGCTTAGAATTCCTAGAGCACTCTTCTGCGACCAGGTAACTATATGCAACAGGAGAGTGAGTCACATGGACAAATACTTGAGGAAGAACAGGCAATTACCTTTTGCTAATTGAAGTTTATAAAGGTTCTGCTATGCCAGTCCAGATATTGCCTGCCTTGCAAAAAGTTTTTTTTATATACCTTTAAGGAAGTGATTTTAACACTTGGGACAACTGCTTGTTGCAGTGGAATTTGCACATTCAGTGGGTGTCTAAAGACTGTGTTGTGTTCATGAAGGCCAGGGTGGTTCTTAAAGAACAAGGCTACTCCAAATCTCTTAAAATTTACAGATAGCAGGTGAACCACCACTAAAGCTCCCAAATAATCAGAATGAATTATGGGGTTAGTTAGCCAGTGATTAATTGATTATAGTGTTGCAGAATCGATAAATTGTTTCTTGCTGATAAAAATTCATCTGAATTTGGGCTGGTTAATGCGTCACCTTGATTTTTCTGAAACTGGTCATAAGTTGCTAGCTTGCTTTTCTGGTTCTGGGTGTTTGTATATGTTCAACATGTTCATTTGAAGGAAAAAAGATCTTGTAAAAGGTGGTGATGCCTTTAATGTATTCGACTTGCAGTAGCTCTCAGACAGGAAAATACTTTTGTTTCCCCTTTATTCCTGGGATTTTGACATGCAGATGTTTAGGTGTCCTGCTGATATTCACAAAAGGAAACCTGTGGTGAAGAGGAGAGTGAAAACCTGGTCTCTGGAGACTGGTGATAGATCCTTGTTCCCTTTTTCTTTCTTTTTTTTTTTTTTTTTTCTTTACTCCCAGTCCCAGCTTGTCTCTTCCTGCACCCAGTAGACTTCAGTTAATACTTTAAAATGCCAACATTTGATGTCCCAACCAATGGTGGTTTTTTTTTCTTTTTTCTTTTTTTTTTCTTTTAGAAGTCTAGTGAATATATGGGCAGAAAGAATCAGCATATCTAGTTTTCTTCAATAATGAGACTTCTTCATGTCTGGTGTGCATGTGAGATAGTTTAAGTTTTTGCTTACTTGCATAAGCTGGGACGTAATGGGATCCCAGAGCTCTGGGGTATTTATCTGTGGGCTGTGGAAACTGTGCCCTGAAGCACTACTCAGTCCTGTAGGTGCGGCATGGACATGTGAAAGACTTTGTGAAAATAGTAAATTCTATAGATTAAGCCCTCAGTACCTCAGCATAATTTACCAGGGTTTGTTTTTCTTTCTGGATTTACAGAGATATGAAAAATGCTGTAATTGGAAACAACAAACAAAAAGCCAACTTGATTGTTTTGGGAGCAGTTCCAAGGTATGTCCTTTGCTACTCTCCTTTTCACTGATTCACAACAGGTCTGGAATAATGATCCTTAGATCAAAGGCACTTTTTTGTTTTAACTTTGATTGTAGTTGACTGCATACTTTCTTTAATGTAACCAAGAGAGACTTGAAATATCTGTTAAACTCGTGTATTACAGAACAGGCTGTTGAGTAATGCTTTTAATTTAGAGTTTCATAGAATCCTCTAAAATAGTCTGGGTGGTTTTTATTAAACTTTATCAGCTCACGAATGAAATCAAATTTCTGACATTGATGATATTAATGACAGATGAAAGTGGTTGTATGGTAATACTGTTCTTGAGCCAATTGCCTGGTGATTTCACAAGTGAAAATGTATAAGGTTATGTTAAATATAATTTTAAAAATATTAAAAAAAACATCTAAGATAATTTGCTTGGCTTCTCCACCTGCTTCAGACAAAAATCATTGATCATACTTTATTGCTGAATTGCTGCTTCAGCTGATGTTAACGTTTTCTGGATCCTGATTCCACTAGTAGAAATTTAACAGGTAACTTTAGCTACTGGATTGCTCCCTGCGGCTTTCGTTTCACCTCTCTTCTCCTCCAGCTTTGTTTCAGCCACGGTTTACAGCAGCGGAGAAGGAAAACATTGAGCGCTGCATTACTCTTATGCCAGCAGTATGGGACCCAGCTGTGATCCTTTGTCTGCTTGGTCCCAAACCAGCCTGCTTGAGAAAGCTGCTTCTGGCTTTACAAAAAATGCCTTTCATTTGCAGGGAATATCTTCTTGTTTACAGACTGAGTTTGTGTCAAAGCTAGTCCTTTAAAGCCTCTAGGGATTAGCTGTTGGGAAACCCCTTCTACAAAACCTGCTAAATTATCTTCCATTTTGACCAAATATAAACAGGTGAAGAGAAGACTTCACATGAGACGAAGAAATTGAAGTGGACATTTGTTGAATATGATGCAGAGTTTAAGGAATTTTTTTCAGCAAGAGGCCCCAAGGGATTTTTGCAACTACTGTTGATTCATGTGGTTCCTATTTTAAGTGACAGAAGATCTCCAACTTCCAAATCTAGAATCTGTCTGTTCTTAAGTTTTATAGGACTTTGTGTTTCTTCAGTTATCCTGCTTTCTGCTGTTACTTCTTCTGTGCCCAGTAATGAAAATCCAGAAGTGGATTAATGCCTGTTGTTAATGCCTTCTGGCTGTTCAACTAGATTTTATGGTTAACCTATAACTGCAAGTAAATGACTGTGTTTGGAAAACATTAAAAGGTAAACTGTCACACTTGTCCTCACTTTAGTACAGGTTATCCTCGAATCACAGGAAATCTAATGTCAAGGCTTTTCAGACTGGAGGTAGAGATGAAGGTAATTAGCTAGATTATTGTGAGAAAAGATGATTCTCACTGCTAAAAGTTACATGGCATAATCTACTCCCATGTGCCTTTCTGAAGGCTTTAGAATTTCCTCGAGGTGTTGCAGACAGACTTAAATAGATTATAGACCATTTGGATTAGAGAACTTCTTCTGGTAATTCTATCTAACAAGATGGTGGGAATTCAGTGGCTTTTTTGACACGACTTGTAGTAAATGAGATGGCCACTGATGCTGTTAGAGTATGGAAGCCTTTGGAATTCCAACCTGCAAAGTCAGAAGTTTCCCTGAGTAGGAGAAAGCAGGCCAGCATTCTTTATTTTGAGTCTTCTCTACAAAGTTAATGAGGAAAGCAGTTTTCTTTTCACAGAAATAGATTGCGGTCTCCCAAGGGAAATTGATTCTTTTCTGTAATGGCATAGGGGTTGTTAGAATTCTGCTGCTGCTGCTTTGTCCCATGGTTCAGCTTCTTGTTTACTCATTCCTTGCTTCTCTTGTCTTCCCCAAGTATTCCTTCAGCAAGCTTTCAGAAGAGGCCCTTTACACCCAAAGAACCCCTTCAGATTTCTGTCACTTGGTGGAAAAGAAAGCAGTACGTTCAGATATTAGAATAGACTCATAGGAGGTTTGGAAACAAGTCTAGAAGTATCTTTTGTTTGAAGTTGGGCCAAATACTACTGGTAGGTATGAAGTAACCCTATTATTTTTAAAATATAAGAATTCTGCTTGGTTGGAAAAAAGGGCAGAGTCCTTTAAAGATCTTCCTACAGGAAGAAAATGCTGGGGAAGAATGGCTGGATTGTTTCTAGGCCTCCTGAGTCCACGAGCTGAATGCTTAGTGGTGTCATCTTTAGAAAGGGAGATTATATCTATACCTTAAATGAAATTTTTTATGTCCCTTTGTTATGTCTTGCCTGTGGTCCATCCATGGGCCCCATCCATGACACTTTCCTGGAAGTATTCAAGGACCAGTTGAATGGGGCTTTAAGCAACCTGCTGTAGTGGGAGGTGTCCCTGCCCAGAGCAGGGGGGGTTGGAACTCAATTATCTTTAAGGTCCCTTTCAGCTCTAACCTTTCTATGATTCTGTGGTCACTTCTTGCCCATTTGTTCTGAAGAGGGCTCTAAAAAACCTGAAGTTGATTGAAGAAAGCTTGCAGAATTGCCATGTCTGGACTTAAGGACTGAGAAACGTTAAGAACTTGACAAATGTGTACACAAACATGGTCCTAGATGTTAAAAATATAAATGTAGTCAGCCTGCACGTAGATTTAGTTTCTTAAGAAATTATTTTCTATTTATCTTCCTCTTTACAGAGTCAGTTATGTCTTTATTTTCTCATGAAATGCTGGCCTCAGATACCTCTGTCAGGACTGCAGGAATTTTACTTTTTGAAACTGTTTACTTTTTAGTAGCAGTTCCTGAAAATATAATTTCTAAAGTTCAGGGGGAAAAAAGGTACTTCAATGCTTTAATACCGAGTTCTTTCAGTGGCAGGCTAATTTAAAACAAAAAGTCAGCCTTGCCTAAAAATAATTTACTGCTAGTACTGTCCTGCAGTTTTCTAGAGTTTTTTGTTTTTTTTTCCATTCCATCCCATGTAAGTGCTAGCAGAAAATGACGAAGTCCATACTAATTGTTGGTGTGCCCCGTCACTCAACGGTTTTACAAGAACAGATACTGCAGCTCTTGTGCCTATCAGCATGTCAGACACCTCTTTAGAGTCCAAATGCAGTATTTAAAACTGTTTGTCACTTGCTCTTGCTTCCTAAATATCAGGAAAGTGATTGAGTCCTAAGTTCAAATGTAAATTGTTCTTTTCTAAGTCGTCTTGATTGGACCTTCTGACTTACTGAACAAGCACTGCTTTGGTAGCTTTAGTATGTAGTAGCTTCTGGCTCCTGGTCCTCTGAGTTGTATTCGAAGCCCCTTTCTGGTGGAGTTGATTGTAGAACCTGGAAAAATGCTCATTTGTTGTGCAGTCCAGGTTGACAATTGTGGTGTCATCATACTCATTGCCACTTAAGGCATGGGAGAACTGAAGTCTCTCACTTTACCAGGATCAGCCTTGCTATTCTTTGACATAACTTTGGAAGCTAAGAAGTCTTTCTCTCCCTGCTCTGTGATTCCTTAAGGCCTCCTTTATATGCTTTCCCACAAATGACACATCAGTTACGTTTCAAGGCCACTGAATTAGTGAGTAGGTGAGGTTCTGGTGTAGGCAAAAGTTATCACTCTTAAGCTCTTTCTCAATTCTGCACTAAACACTCTAAAGCCTCTGGTTTACGGAGTTGGACTTGGGGAAAAATGAAACATTGAATGAAATGAACACATGAATAAATTCTTGATAACTCCATTTTGCAAGTCTTTGGACTACTTTCTGGTACCCTGAAAGAAAAACAGCGTTGGGTGGTTGGTAATGCAGCCAACAATTGGGCCTTTCAAGCCTGTGAGATGTTTCTTCTCCTTCCTTCGTCTGATTTAGAGAAGGCAATGTTAAATTTCAGTCAGCAGAGCATAGCTTTGTCTTCCTATATGTTGTACTTATCTGCTCAAGCTCTGACCAGTGCTCATTTGTTAAAAATGTTACCAGAATCAAGTTCTTGCTTATCTAATCATTACTGAGAGTTTAATACCTGAAGTCTAATCCACTTTAGAGCTAGTTTTTCATTGAGAGCTTCAGTTATTCCTTTGCTGCAAAATGAATATAGAGCTTTTTAAAATCAAATCTTAAACCTAATCACCCACGACCTTTAATAAAATCACAAAATCGTTCTTGGCAATTACAAAAACTGATTTTCTAACTTCCAGCTGATTGTTCTCCAGAGTCTTAAGGCGTAAAGTCAGTTGTTTGGAGTTATAACCTGATAGTGTACATCTTCCGAAGGCTACAGGCTTATCTCTAGGTAGGTGCATTTCAAAGAACTTGATGTAGTTCATTTTCACCTTTCCCTAAGTCATTTATTAAGGGTTATGCTTAACTGTTGGGGTGATTTTATTGTTTAATTTCTCTAGAGCACATTTAAAATGACACATTACACAGAACAGCTGATGAAATCTTATCCATTCCATTATTTGAAACCTGAATTCTGCACAGCATGCTGTCAGATTGTTTGTGGAAGTAAACACTAGAAAGAATTTGTTGGGGTCTTAACTTGTTTCTAGGGCACCAACACAGACACCTGTGAAATCTTAAACATAATGAAATTCCTTCAGGAAGTGTTCTTTTACAGTTTGCCAAAAAATAAGACTGCTGCTTTGATAAACATGTAACCTGCTGATAAGATGAGAAGATATCTCTTATTAACTGGAAGGTTCTGTTACCCCCTAAAGTCTGTCAGCTGAAGGAAAGGATTTTTATATAGGCTAGTGTCTATGTTAAACGCCAGCAAAGTATCTGTAAAGAGGATTTTGTGTGCAGTGTTGGCTGACAAATACTGGAAAAATTAAAACTGATAAGTAAGTAGAGGAGTTCATGTATCTGTGACAGTGTTGGAAGTGTCTGAGCCTGTGTTCCTTTTGTTTTGAGATTTAAAAAGAAAATTTAGGCAGGATGGTTTTGTATAGCTCACAAGTATCTTGATCAATTCTGTGTTTAAATGCATGGTATTACATACAGAATACTTTCCTATTGGGGTGCTGACTGTTGCGAGAAGAGTTGCAGGACTGTGGGGTGAAAAACCGCCCTGCTGCTTTCTTGGAGTTACTCAGATAAATGTCAGATAACGTTCTTAGTTAAGCAGCTCATTTACTGTAGAAGATAAGCAGTGAACTCCCTATGTTTGGGTATTTAGGAATAAAGAGGCTTGTGCATGTACCAAGTATGAATCTAGTTTAACACCAAGAAAGTACGGCTGTTATTTTGTGTCCTGGAAAGCTTGGCCTCATGGCTGGAATATTGAGCAACCTGGTCTGGTTGGTCCTGCTTTGAGCAGTGGGTTGGACTACATGACCTCCAGAGGTCCCTTCCAACATCATCTATTCTGTGATTCTGTAATCTGATTTAATGTCTGATATAAGTGATAAATGATCTGATACAATGCCTTTATATGCCTAGTTTTTCCTCAGGGTTGTCCTTGAATTCAGGCACTCGCGTTAGAAGTTCTTTTAATTAATGTCTTTTATAATGCTACCTCTAATGGAGTGGCCATCCTTTAACTGTAGGAATGCAAATGGACCTTCAAGCTTCATGCCCGTGCTTTGAGGTTTTTTTTTCTGTATTTTAGCTTGATGTGTTCTCTGAAATTGGTACTTTTTGGAGTAATCTTGTCCCTAATCCCTCACTGCTCAGTAGCAAGTCCTTTCTTGCCTTCCTTTGTCTGAAAACCTTTGTTGTTAGAAGTGCAGCTTCTGTGGTTTGCATCTCCTCTTTCAGTTGCCTTGGGGTTAGGACTTTGTTACACTGATGAAAATACCTTTGGTGACTCTGACCCAGGCACTGTATGTGGAGGTGCAGGTGAAAAGCCAAGTTGATTTAACAGCTGTCTTCTCCTGAGCAAGGGTTATCTCACAGAACCACCCCTCTGTGCTTCTGATCGTGCCCTCCTGCCGCTTCTTGTGTTGGTGTTTGTGTGTCTGCAGAGCAGACTGCTTCAGCTCAATACTCACAGAAAAAGTAACTTTGACAAAAAGGCAAGTGGTGTTCTGTTGAGTTCAAAAAGGGGGACAGATGAGCACAGACACAGGAGACAGCAAGACTGCCCTGTAGCAGTAGAGAAACGTGTGTGCATCTGCGTCTTGCAGTGCTGAAAGACTGCTGGTGGGGACACTGATGCATCTCCACCAATAGAAGTATTGAAAAACAAGCAAGACAGTAATTTCAAATGATTTAATCGTCAATGTTCCTGCCTTGGAGCAAGGTCAGTGGCTGGAGGGTCTCTCAAGATTCCTTACGGCTGTGCTTCTGTGATCCTCATCCTGCAGAGTGTGCGGAAGCTGGAAGGTGTTGAGATCAACTTGTACTGCCTGGCCACAGCTGGTGGTGTTAGTAAGAAGTGTGCATCTTATCAGTTATGCACATTTCTTGAAACCTTGATGGATTCTGGCACGTTACCAACTTTCTTTGAAGACCTTAGATTGGACTAGGTCTGTCACGCACATTAATGAAGCGTTTTGTCCAACCTTCGTGGACATCCTTACGAGGGGCCAGGCACAGTTGTTTCCTGGTGCCTTTTCTGTTCTTGGTGGCTTTTTGCACTGAGGTTTTCCGTGTCCTGTACTCCATAGGGTGGGGATCTCTGCCCAGACCTACTGGTTTGTGTGTTTAGGTGGATGAACTTCCTCTGCAATGCTGGTCTTCTTAAAGACTTTCTTTGCTCTAGAGTGCTGAAAGAGGTGGGCAGCAGAGGCCTGAACAGACCTGCTGTGGTTGTCCTTGCATTTTTCTTCAAAGCAAACCAGGAGGCAGCCTATTTACATAATTACAAGTCTCTTTGTGAGGAATAACCCTCACCACGAGGATTGCATCTAACTGGAACAGGCATTCTGATCCAGCTACGAGTACATATGAGTCAAGGCAAATATTTTCAGTCAGCAGAATTGTATTAGAGCTGGTTTTGTTTAAAAGCTATGCAGCCCTCTATCTGAAGTGCCTTTCCTATTAGCACAGAGGAAGTTATTAATCGTAGAATGGTTGGAGTTGGAAGGGACCTTAAATATCATCCAGTTCCAACCCCCCTGCCCTGGGCAGGGACACCTCCCACCACACCAGGTTGCTCCAAGCCCCATCCAGCCTGGCCTTGAACCCCTCCAGGGATGGGGCAGCCACAGCTTCTCTGGGCAACCTGTTCCAGTGCCTCACCACCCTCACAGCAAAGAAGTTCTTCCTAATGTCTCATCTCAATCTCCCTTCTTTCAGTAGTGTAGCCGTTTTTTGTGCAACGGAGAATTTCAAAATGCAGGTGAATGTGAAGTCAAAGCATAACTTCATCTTTGTTTTAAGGTTGCTTAGCATCCTCAGACAAAAGCCTTTCAAAATTGGTCTGTCTGAACGAACAGTAGTTTTTCAGGTAGTGGTCATAGTCTGATTCACTGATGTTTTAACACGGAAAAAATATTTCCATGTAGGTATTTCTGGAAGACATAGAATAAAGTTTGCATGGTGATGGTTTTTAAAGGCAAATGGAATGAACAGCTCAATGATGAACTTATTCACAAGACATCAGTCTAAGCAAAGTGATAAGATGGTTGAAGCAAGACTGGGTGAAGATGTTGCTTTATAGAACACACATTGACACGTTTACAGTGAAACGAAAAGCTTGTATCATCTCAAAAATAGTCTTACTTTGAAGGAAACTGACCTAGACCTCTAAAGTATTTGAGCCACTTTAATGCTAAACTGAATCGGTGTAGTTCACTGTGCAAGTTAAAAGGTTTGAGAGTTGTTATTTTAAATTTACCTCTGTGGAGCTTCAGGCATTTCACTTTGATCCCATTCATTCTAATGTAAATGGCTGCAAAGAAAGGATGTGTTTATTTTTTGCTAAATGGCTTGTGGAATGGTCTTGGAGGGGTGGGGATAGGATAAATTTAGTCCATACAGAACTAGGGAGAGGGTTACGTGCTGAATGAAAGTATCCATGCTGTAAAAAGGTGAATTGGGTGCCCTGGGTCAGTGTAGAGTAACAAGCATTATTTTCAAACAAAACTGGTCATTAAAGGGAAAGGTGAGGAAAGATGTGATAGTCCTTATTTGCAATTATGTGAAAAATGCTTTGGTGTTTGTTATTTTTTCCATTCAGACCCCTTAGAGCTCAGTCAGTATAATAAAGCTCCAAAGCTGGATTTTAAATGAACAAAAATCAGATTGGTTGCAAGTTATGTGATGTATATAGAACAGATCATAGAATATTAATGTGAGTGAGGATGTCTAAGGATTACAATAAATTACTAGAGCTGTAAGATGAAACTCTTTGTTGTGTTCCTAAAGGAAAAGCGTTCTTTGCAGCTACTTCCCTACTGCTTGCAGCACTGGAATGCTGTAGGAGAAGGGTGTTTTACTCTGTAATCCACGTGTCAGTGGGGTCTTTGTGCTACCATCTCCTTCCTAGGCAATTAAGTAGTTGGAACACTATCAGCAGTGTAGTTCAAAGCTGAGTCTTACCATTACATTTCTTGATTCAGCTTTGCAGAAAAAACCTGACGTGTACTATTTTCTTTGTATGTTTGGGTTGGTTGTTTTGTTTTGTTTTGTTTTCCTGAAGCAGTTACCTTTGCTTTGTAAGCTTTTTAAAATCTTGCTAGTAGACATAGCCCAGGCCCTTTGGATCCAGCTTTTCAATATTTTTGGATTAACTTGTGGCTTCCAGAGGTGGGACTGTGACATGCCGGTTTGGGGTACATTTCTTTGACTAACGGTCATAAAAATCACTCATATTTTGAGTCCATAACAATTTATCCCTTCGCATGTTTACATAAATTACTTTGTGCTTTTAAGTTTATACTTAGTTCTTGCTTTGGAAAATTCTGTGGCCAGTGATTGCTTCCTGTTACGGTGTTTGGAAAGTAATGCTTAAAATGTGTTGAGAGGAGCAGTTTTCAAAAGATTAGTATGTTGTCCTCTCTTGTTTGATCTATTCTACTTTAATTCAGTTTACAGGTTGGTTGATGCTCACTGAGACTTCCCACGTGTTCAGAGGTCAACCTCTCTGCATTAACTATTGTATGTTATGCCGTTAACTTTTAATTCAATATTCTGAAAGCCAGCAGCAAGTATTATCTTTCAGTAGTACCTTCATCTGTATATTCATTGTGTATTTTTCCATGGTATATTTTTCAGGCCTTCTTGCAATGATCTGGAAGACATGCATCTTCCAAGGTAGAATAAGAAATCTTAATCAATTCCAGCAAATGGTGTGTTCATCTGTTTTGCAAGGGGACTAGTAATAAATATTCAGATAATGCTGATGGAATTAAAGCTCTTATGTGTTCCTGTACTTGCGTAAAAGTTAGCTGAAGAGTCACGGTACTGTAACTGGAACTGGGCTTAGGAGAGCCCTTTTCACACTAGGCAGAGTAGCGTGCTCCTAAATTGAGGCTATTTTTGTTTTAGCTCAATGAATCTAGAAGAGTGACTGTAAGTTGCATATACAAAGAGAAATGTATCTCAGTGTCCAAGCCATCTCACCTGTCACAGTTTTACTCAGACTAGTCTGGAGTGTGGGAGCCCTTAGTTAAACAGTTCTCATCCTGAGCTTATAAACCATGTGAATCTAAAAGTCATTTTCTGTGGTGATGCAAGATAGGAATCTGGTTGCTCTCTGGGCTCTTCGTATGATTCCAATTGAGGTTGAAAGTGTTTGGTGACATCTCCTGCGGTTCAGGTGCTGGTGATGTGGTTGAAAATCTGTTCAAAGGGACTCCTAGCTATCTTGATAATGTATGAAGAATTCAAATTGACTGAGACCCATGGTACATATTTGAGAATTTGTGTTTTAGGCTTGAAGCGATCCTGTTCAGCAACAATTCAGGTGCCTTCCTTCACATAGAACTTTTATGTTTGTGTGTGATAATACCTCAGTCTTTGAATTCCTCTCAGCCCCCATGCTTTTGCTTGATGATGGAATTATTTTGCAGCCATGACCCAGAAGGAATCACTGCCAAAGATGACAGCCATCACGGTAGCGGTAATCATGTCCCTAGGTGTTGGGGAAAATGCATGAAGTTCCCTTTTCCATTGACGTCAAAGTGCAGACTTGTTTCCTTTAATTGAAAATTTAGGATCTTCCTGGTATCCTGAAAGACCTCATCCCGGATATCAGTAATGTGACACTGCATTTTTAGAAAACAGTGTGGTGCCTTTCTGTAACTTTAACAGCAGGTAAAGCCTGTGTAGGAGCACATAGTGTTAAAAGGTTCTTATGAATAAAGTCTTAATTTCACTCTTTTGTTCAGTCTTCATCTCCTTATGAAGGACTTCATCTTCACGTAGCAGGATTCGGATTATTTATGTTTTTTTCACTAGACTTAAAAGTTTTATCTGAATTCTTCTCTAAAACTTTCTTCCTTTCCAGGTTGCTGTATTTACTTCAGCAAGAAACCTCCAGCACAGAACTGAGAACAGAATGCGCCGTGGTCCTCGGAAGCCTTGCAATGGGCACAGAGAATAATGTCAAATCCCTTCTAGACTGCCATATTATCCCAGCCTTACTGCAAGGTACTTTTCCCTTGATGGGTCTGTGTTAGTATATCTTCCTGAAGCACTCAAATAAGCAAAGATAATGAAACTGAATTGTAGGTTTTGTCTGTATCTGCAGGATTATTGTCGCCAGATTTGAAGTTTATTGAAGCTTGCTTGCGATGCCTCCGTACCATTTTCATCAGTCCTGTAACTCCAGAGGATCTACTATACACAGTAAGTTGCAGGTGGATTATGATGTCCTTTCAAAACCTCTGGAGTTGGTGGGAGTGAAAGGTCTTGTTGTCTGTGGTAGTAATGAGGACTTGCTTGACCAACAGTGTTTGTGTTTCTCACTTGCATTTAAGGCATCTGGCTCACCTAACATTTACAGCAATATTTGACTATTAAATGGTCGACAAGGTAGCACACTGATGAAAGAAGAAAACCTCAAATTTTCAGATTCGTGTGCAATTTTAAGGAGTAAAAACTGTCCCTAAATGCTCTTTGCAGATAATGTGATCACAACTGTATTGGCAAAAGTTATTTTCTGAAGCTTAAAATTTTATCCAACGCTGTTTTCCTGCACCAGATAGGAGGGTACTCACTTAGTTTTTGCACTTCACGTGGAAAAGTTTCAACTCCAAGATTTCTTTGCTTTAAGTTACACGTTTAAATGACAGAAGGATAGAAAATGTCCTCCTCCACCATTCCTATAACCTTGATTTCAGCTTGGAGCGTGAGCAGTACGTGCTGACGTTGTTAAGGTGACTGGGCAAAGCCGCTGATGTGGAGTGCTGTCTTAAGTTAGTGCTGTCTTTTGGCAGTGTAGACACAGAAGTCCTTGCCCAAAATCAGTCATGCTCTCTTACTTAAAAGGAAGGGAAAGAAGGATACGCCCTCTTGCCTCTTCCTTTGCCTCGGTGTAAAGGATGAAGCGGGCTTTGGCCTGAGAACCACAGACAGTCGTTTTGCTGCTAGGAATAGGGCAGCGTTGCACCAGTCTGGCTGGAGGTCACTGAGTAGATCTGACTTCTGGGGGTCACTGGGAGCCCACATTACTAACCACTCAGGTCCCACCACTCGAAGAACCACTTTGTTGCTTGCTGAGGAAGACTTGACACTCATAGACCAGGGTACAGCTGGCCTCTGACTTCATGCTTTCTCTGTTTCAGGGGTCTGTGGCATTAGCAGAGGTAATTTCTGTGCATTACTAATCCTCAGCAGATTTTGTTCAGGACTTTTTGTCTAGTTGTTATGCAGAGCTGGAATGTCTTTTTTTGTTCCTATTCCTTTTGTAATGATTCCTTACATTTTTGTTCCAGAGTGGCAACAGGTATGTAAGCTGGTTATTTGCCATGGCCTCAATTTTACCGTACACATACTCTGAATTTCATCTTCTAATTAGTCCATCTCATGAAGTCTTTCTGCAGCTCTTCACGGCTTACCCATGTATTTAGTATGTGTAGATAATCCACCGATTTTGTCCTTCAGTGTTTACTGCCTTTTGTTTTTTCCTAGCTGATTTGTAGTTGTACAGCAAGGAAACCCTCAATGCAGATTGTACGTGTGACCACTGAAGGGCACCTTTCCTGAGTGATCCGAGAGTTTTCTCTTTGTGTCTCTGTTCCTTCCTTTGACTCCACTTCAGATTCCCAGGTTCCCCCAGGTCAGCCGGTATAAGTTCATAATTGCATCTGCTTCCTGCTCTCAGCATCCAGAGTCAGGGCTTACCATGATCTTCTCCATTAACAATCCATACCTCTTCCTGAGGATCAGTGCTCAGTAGAGACTGTTAATTGCTCCCTGTTTGGAGGGGCAATTTGGTATCTTGGGGAGAGGAAATGTGAAAAGAACCATTCTTAGCATAGAAATTACCACTAACGTTGTGGGAATGAATTTTCTTTCGTCCTTTGCTTTCTCCGCTGCCCAACAGCGAGATCAGAACGCTGCTACCCCGTTCCTTATTCAGGCAAATGTGATGTCCCTTAATTAACCATGGCTACAGGAGACGATCATCTGGTGAGGGTTCTTTAGTTCAGACTGTAATAATCATTTTTCCAAACTCCCATTTCAGTTGAGCACCTGAAAGTTAAATATTTACATGACTGTCCTTAGGATCCTAATTCTGCAAATCAGCTTCTTTTTTGCTTCTCTTGTGGGAATGCTCAAACCCAAGCTTTGAAAAGTAATGAATGCAGATCCTTTGAAAAGAAGAGGTGTTTTTCCTGTCTGTTGGAAGGTATAGCCACAGCCCCCACTGCTGCAAGCTGCCTTTCACAAGGCGGCAGTTGAGAAGTTGTCTTTGCAATTAATGAAGTAATTGTGGGACTAATCAACGCTTTATGGCAGACAGTCCACTTTGACATTGAGAATAACAGGAAGAACTGAAAGTTCTTGTTTAGCCATGCTGCTTCCTCTTTGTTTCTGATCACAACAGCTCCAGGGAGACTGTCACCATTTCCATATGTCTTCAGACCCAGAATGGATGAAAGAGCTTGTTCAGCAGCCTCTCAAGTTCTGCCTTTATCAAGTCCTATCTTGAAAGAGGAGAGCTAAGCTTGTCAGTGCCTTTTCATTCCGAAAGAGAATGTGATTTTGAAGTTAGTTCCTGAGCTGTATGCAAGATAGAAACTTTCCCTGGAATTTCTTTGCAGTTTGGCTGCAGGGAGGGTGCTGTCTCTCAAGCCTCAGCCAGGACTATTTCCAAGCAAGATATTATGACTTAGCCCAACGTATCCAAGGATGTTATTCTCATCCTAGAGGTTTCAGAGGACCTCTCAGTTACTATCCAGTAGACACAAGTGCTTTAAAGAGAGTGGCTAAAAATATTTCTTTCTATTTGTAATAGGTTTGGGAGAGAATAAACATAAAATCTCATTTTAAAACAAAACCCACATCATCCACAGTAACCTGGATATTTCTTGCAGCAGAAATGCTAGGTGTTGCAAAGTACACATTTCCTCTTGAACTTTTCCTTATAAACAGGAGCTTGAAGAGTAAACTGCTGGTAGTTTTGAGCAATTAAGCTCAGTTCTGAAGCAAAAGAGTTCTTCAGAGGTGGAAATGTTTGGGCTGTTCCCTTTAGGAATGTAGGACCTGTGCTGAGAAAATGTGAAGACCCATCTGTGTGTGTTGAACTGAATGAACACTGAGCTCTTACAAAGGCCAGGCTTTTAGTGTCTGATATGGATATCTTGCAGCAAGTTTGCTATAGAACAGTATCTGGCTGTATCCAGGTGTGCTGTGCCAGGCACATGCATCCTGTGGAGGCATCCTTCACTGAAGGATGTGGGCTTTGGTGCCCCACGTAAATAGATTAGAAAGTGGGTGCCACAGGATTTGAGGTGAACTACACTGTTCGGTCTGGCCCCTTGTTCCCCTCCCTGCTCTTCTCTACTTGGAGCTGACATGAAGCGGTAAGTAAATTGCACTTGTAGTAAAAAAATATTAAGACAACTCCTGGAGTAATTGCTCTCAGGGACCCTGTTTGCATTTGGTGTGTTGCTCTCACCCACCCCACCCCCCGCCCTTTCTTTTATTGTTTTCTCATAAGGATTTTGGAGATAAATAGATAAATTCTGGAAGCTTTATATCCAGCTTGTACTGACCTTTTATTTTTCCCTTGAGGATTTGGCTCAGAACTGTCAGTCGTGCCTTGAAGTCTGTCCTGTACTACTTCAATGGTCTTGTCCTACGTCCATGGAAGCTGCAGTGGAAGGGAGAACACTGACTGCAGAATCAGGAGTGCTCTTTGAAGTAATAAACTGTGACCAAACTCTGCTGAAATATAGTGCTAATGCTTTTTTTTTTTTTTCCCTCTCTCTTTTCTGACTTCTTTCCAGGATGCTACAGTTATCTCCCACCTCATGGCGCTGCTCAGTAGGTCTCGATACACGCAAGAATACATATGTCAGATCTTCTCACACTGCTGCAAAGTAAGAAAAGATAATACGTGTTCTTTATGCAATTTATTATGTTTCTGGCATGTAAGAAACTGCAAGGTGATAGTGCATTATCAACATTAGGACAGTAATGACTGAAGTGTCGTTGTTCTGGATTTGCTGACAAATTTATTGGGGTTGATACATGTTTCTCTCCAGTAAAACAAAATATGCAAATAAGAGCTTTTTTTCCTAGGGTGTGTACACCTATTTATACCTTTGGCTACTAAACAAAGTCAACAGTCTAAGTGAATACCAATCTTCACTACTATCAGTATAAATTTTGGAAGCCTAATTTTCTTTCTCTGGTAGTTTCAAGGCAGTGTGAGTATTTCTAAAGCATATGCAAGACCTTTCTCTTACTGATTTCATGAAAATGGACATTTTAAGATGAAAAATCATGCAAGGAGTGTGATTATTATTCCTGAAATATTATGCTGTTCCATCATATTTGGAGAAACAGACCCCTGTAGTAGGACTGGCTCCTGGAACTCTGTCGAAATCCCAAAGAGAAACAAAAGCAGGTGGCCTTGCTGTTAAATTGGTGACTGAGCTGCTTGGAAATAATTATATTCTCAGGTTTTCACATTTATATTTGAAGCTGTCACTGTTTATGGGTTAGTGCTTACCCTGACTGAGCATTAAACAAGCTGGATCAGTGTGTGCAATCAACATGGACAGATACTGTCATTTACATCCAGTTACACAACTGGGAACCCACCCACGCGTCTCCTCTGGACGTGTGTTTGTCCTGTTTGCACAGAATTTACCATCTGCATCTCGCTGAAAAAACCACTAATACTTGTGAATTACTAAAACTATCTAGGGCAGTATGATATCTTTTACTCTAATTTCATTCATTTTTTTCATGTATTTTAATATCTGTTCTTCAGCTTCAACACTGGCATAGCTGCGGCTTTAAATCATTGCCTCAGCCACTTCTGTGTGCCAATGTAAGTTGTTTTCCTACTTCAACCATGCTGTTTTAATTGCATTCTTTTTTGGTAGAAAGCTCTTGGTGGCAGTAGCAGCTGAAGCATCTCTTAAAGCACCAGATATGTTACATCTAAAAGTTATTTTATGCCTTTTTTTTTTTTTTGATAGAGGTAAGAGATGTTCTAAAAATGTTCTTTGGAATATAAGAGGAATCTGATTTCAGCTGTATCTCAAAAGTGGAAATAAAGTGTTGCTCATGCGTACCAGGGTGTATAGACATACCCATGAGCTCAGCTCAGTCCCAGAGACTAAAGAGTGAAGATGGTTTCTTCACTTCCAGATTGGTCAAGAAAACTCACCGTGGTGTGATTAATGCTGTGACATTCTAAAAGCTGAATTTAAGTGCTTAATGCAAAGGTGATGAAAGTGAATCTGCTTATAAAGAGATGTTTGTAAGTCACAGCTCAGTTTTCCCAGAGACTGTTGAGGGTTGCAGGCCCTATTGAGATTGCGGGTTGGTTTTTTGCAACCTCATCAAGCCTTTTCATACTACAGAAGTTCTGGGAACTTTCTGCTGCAAAATTCAGTATTTGTATATAATTCCAAATGCTTTTTAAATCTTGGAAGAATATTGACGAGTCAACCATTGCAGCTTAGGTCTTGGAGTCCATAAATGGGTTTGGCTAGATTTATTGCTAAATATGTTTGAAGCTAAAATAATCTGTAGGAGGAAAATACGAATCCATTCTCAAAGCACTGTCACGTTCTGTCTGGAAACACTTTCAGGATTAATTCCCTCTTTCCTGAAGTTAGAATTGTTGAAAAAGCTTAATATTACCAGCGGAGAAGACATTAACAAATGGGGATCTTTTATATGATTTGTAGAGGAAATCAGGAGTTTTTGATTGATTCCCATATGAAAAATAGAAACAGAAGTACTTTGTCCATCTTGAAAACTAATTTCATTGCCTTTTGAAGAAAAGAATAGAAATGATTACTGGAAAAGGACAAACGCTATAAAAATATGAGCTGGACTTGTTTTAAAATACAAAAAGCAAGTTTCTGGTATGCCATCTAATTACACAATAATTGTTAATAAATCTATGTCTAATACTTAACAGTAAGTTATAGATAGTGGAAACTTCTTACGTGTTCTTTTAAAAAAAATAAATGGTGTTTTATGTTTTCCTTTGAAGGGTCCAGATCACCAGACAATCTTATTTAACCACGGAGCTGTTCAGAATATCGCACATCTGTTAGTCTCCACCTCTTACAAAGTAAGGCATCAAAATTATTCTGTTTTAGATGTATTTAGGAAAGGAATCCAAATGAAGTTTAGAAAAACGGTGTCTATGCATATGAACTAAAACTATAAATGGGTATAATGTATATTTCTAAAATAACAGTTGATTTTGTCCCCTATGGATTTCTGTCAAAAGGAGACCTGTTGTTATGGAGCGCTCTGTAAAGTTAAGACACCATTAATTAAAACAAAGCTGGCTGTCATTAATCCAAAGGAGGACAGCCACTTGGCAACCCGATAAAAACAGTCTAATTTGTTGAACATAAATGGGGGGGGGGATGTGTGTAAAAATTAAGCCGAAGAGAAGCAATGTGAACTGTCCTAAGCAGGAGTCATACCTGTGAAAAGATGATGGACGTGGAATTTGTGGAGGCACCAGCTCCTCCCATGTGTTGTGCTCACTAAATTTCTGTGTTTTGGAAGTAGCGCCTCTGGGGAAGAGCATCATACTCTATCTGTAACTTGAGGGAGGCCCAGCTACCTCTCTTTAAGGCTAAAATTTCACATCCTGAGCACAGCCTTAGGGGCCTGCTGTAGATCACTTAATGAAGTGTTTGAGTACATAAAATGCTTTCTAAGGCTCCTCTGCATAGTTTGGTTTTTTGAGGGCTAACAGATGTCTGCTCTGCAGATAATTTTTAAATGTGCCTGAATCCACTGCTGTGATCTCTAAGCAGTTGAACTTCCACAGACTTTCTTATGAACATATCACTTTATCCCCCTTGACCCACCCAGCCCAAATTATGAATGTCATAGTTCTGGAATTAAGAAACACTGCAAATTATCCAAATTTATCTTGATCTTCTATTGCAGTATCTAATACAAAATATCTAATATGCTGTCGTGCCTTTTTTATTTTATTGGAAGTATTTTTGATTCTATTACTTACTTACAAGTCTAGGAAAGAAAAAGTACTGGTGTTACTTCCATTTTCTTGTTTGCACACTTGTGAGGCAGCGCAAATGCAACCAGTGTTTCTTACTGTCTAGTTCCCAAATTTTATCCTTGCTTGTCTTTTTCACAAATTGATCACAACATCCCCTGTAGAAGGATACTTCTAACAGGGCCATCACAGGAGTCAGGGTTTGAGTTAGATGTTTCCATCTGCCTTTCATTCATCAGCTACATTTACTGATTTTGCAGAATTATTTTCTACAAGCCTATGGAGCATTATAGACCAATTTGGCTCTTAAACTAGCCTTTAATGTTTATGCTTCCTGTGTGTTATATTTTTACACAGGTTCGAATGCAAGCATTGAAATGCTTCTCAGTTCTAGCCTTTGAAAACCCACAGGTATCAATGACTCTTGTAAATGGTAAGTACAATGCTGCCATTGCTTATTTGATACCCATTTTATTGCCTGGCTGCATGAGAATTACGTGGAGTTCTCTTTCCTTCCTTGCAGTGTCAGTTGATGGAGAATTGTTGCCACAAATTTTTGTGAAGATGTTACAAAGGGACAAGCCTATTGAAATGCAGCTCACATCAGCCAAATGGTAATTTTCATCAGAAATTAGGATGAAATAGTATGCGGTTTAATATGTACCTTTTAACTTACTTTTTGCTTGTTGCAAAGTAGTATGTGATCTGAAACCTCAGGAATAATTGTAGATATTATTTGCGTTATCTAAATCCTTGAAGAAACGATTCTTGCCTAATAATCTCTACAGCGTAACTTTTACTCTTCACTGTATGTAAAAAGGGAAAAAATGTTGCTGGGCAGCAGTTTTGTCAGGACTGTGTATTCAGACGTTGGGATTTAAATAAGCTGAACTGCAGTTTTCACAAGCAGCTTGGAGTTTATGATGAATTTTCCTTTGAGTAGGCTGTGGTCAATTGAATGCCCTTACAAAGTATAGTACTGAAATGTCATCATGTAGTCCAGGCTAAGAGTCTGCTCAGAGGACTCCCCCAGGGGTCTGGGGCTGTGGCATGTTGAGAACCGTATGCATTAGGATGATGAGAGACCAGAGCTAATCCCTCTTCTCAGGTGTTTTAATTAAAATAGACTATTCTGTAAGCTTCACGTGCTCACGCAGCAGAATTCATGTTATTAATTAATTTGATTGTTCAGATTTTCCTTTCTGGTGCAGGCGGATTTCTCTGTGTTCATAATGACTTTCTACCCTGTGACACAATGTGAACAAATTCTCTAACAGCAACACTAGGGTTATACTCATTTCAAAAGCTGGGAATTTACTTCCTTTAAGACCTTTTCCCTTTTATTGTATTGATAATAATGGACTAAATTATTTTAGGAGGTTAAAGAGATAAAATTACCCATCCCTATAAACTACTCAAATTAAATGTGCTCAAGAGTTCGGTCTCTGATGTATCAATGTATCAGATCGATTGTTTGATTATTCTTTTAGATTTTGATGGCTTTTAACCTGGTTTGGTGAGTTCTCTGGTTCAGTTTGCCAAGCAATTTCACTCACACTGGTCTCAGTGCAAGGTCTGGAGATTCTGGGTGAGGATCGAGCAGGGTAGGTAGGATGGCCTTTTCTGTAACGTTGCCAGGTTCTGATGATGACTTAACCCATTCCTGAAAGCAGTTATGAAGGCCTGTATGTGGTGGTGGGGAGTTCCCTTAAGTAATCCTGCTCCATGTGGGAGGTCTGCCTGGGGATCTCCCACGCTCCCTTCCAGCCAGAATTGGCCTATGCAATCTGGTTTTACTGGTTTTATTAGGTAGCTCCTAGTGAAGAAGGCCAGTTAAATTAACTGCATTGTAGCAGTCTCAGTTCTGATTGATTTTTGTGTATCTTTGGGAATTCAGAGACTACATAGAGAATTAACTATTGGAAATTGTGGTTTTTTAATTATTATTTTACTGATGTTGAGATATAAGTGCTGAAGGCAGGTTGGAGTTAATTGTTCTGGCTCTGGGCCATCTCCTTGTTCTGGGTTGAATACTCCCAGGTTTGTTGGTGTTCTTTACTGATCTGCTTCAGATTGGAAGGAGTTGGGTAGAAAATCCCATCTTTTGCTGTTGCTTTGCAGTACCTTGGCTCCAGTGGACTTTTAGAAATGTTGAAGAAGATGAATGTGGTGAAAAGCAAAGAAAGATAATTGCAGGAAATGGAAGACAAACCAGTATCTTGAGTCTGAGATCAGTCTGTGGGCAGTCATCCTTCTTAGCGTGGCACTTAAGGCCTCAGTTTCACAACATCCTCAAAGCAGAAAAGACCTACTGGCTTTTCTTCTTGAAGTCTGTTCCCTGCTTGATTCCCCCCAAGTCAGACTCCCCCCCC
>VXBW01001619.1:371685-386313 GCA_013400375.1 Thinocorus orbignyianus
CCCCCCTTTTTTTTTTTCAACTTCTAAATTAGACTTTGCTCCTGCCTTCCTGGCTTTGGTTAATTAATTAAGCTGTGGTTCTCTCTGATTTGTTAGTAGAGTCCTTGGAATGTGGATGTAGGGGTTCTTTTTAAGCATTTGTGAAGCCTTTTGTGAAATTTCTGTTTGAATCCGTACTGGCATATATGGCTGCCTTAAGAGAAGTTTCCTTTGTTTTTCAATAACTGAAGTAGACCTGTAAGACCTGAATTAATACCTCTTGATTGGAATGGAGTAAGGAGCCTTCTCTTAAGCAGCTGCGTAAGCACAGAGGGAGGAGCAGAAAACCTCATGGGAGAGTGATTTGCAGCCACAAGTGGAGCAGTAACCTTTTCTGCTAAAACTACTGAAATCACTTACAGCTGAGCCCAAGCCTATTTCACCTGAAGTCAAAATACTTGAACTTAGTTCGTGTTTGAAACAGAATGACTTTGTCTGGCAAATAGAGTCGTGCTGGACTAAACAGCAGCTGCAAGGTGAGGGCTTTCCTCCTGAGTGCTCAGGTGTGAAAAAGAGAATTTCCTGCTGTCAACTGGAAGATTGGGACAGTGAAAGTTTATAAAATGTTCTCTATGCTAACAATGAAGTCTTCTCTTTTCGTTTCCAAGAAATAATGTAGAAAAAGACTTCTGATGATGGGATATTAGCTATGTCTATCCCAGGTAGGTGTTTGGAACCAGATCAGTGGTGTTATCTTGTAAGGGGTGAAAGAGCTCTCTTTAGGCACTTGGAAAGAGCTGAGGAATGCAGTGCAATATGATATGGGAACACTAAGTTAGCACATTACTGCTCCTTAGCCAAGCAATCATAATTGACCATATGTACACTTTCAAACTGCCCAGTTGAGAGTTGAAACATGTAAGTTTTAGGTGATCTCTACTGAAATTTAGAGATTCTTTTAACCTCATTAAAGCCCTTTACAATGGCTTAATTCAAAAGCTAAACAAAAAGACACTTGACTGCTTCTGCACTGAGTGCAGGGCAGTTATCCTCCAGCTTCATTCTACTTCCTTACAGCACAGCAGGTAAAAACTATAAACCACTGCAATGTAAAATCACTTCTGTTGGTGGGTGAACTACTTCATTTCTCTGGTAGCTTGGAGCACATGTACAGCTGAATTCACAAAGCAGCTTTGATTGATGTGAGGCGTCAGCATTGTAGTTGGAGACCTTGGAATTGTCAAAGCCACTATCTAAGGTCTTGTCTAGTAAAGAACAAATGTTGGTTTGGTTCAGAGTCAGAGACTTAATTAGCATTAGCAAGGATGTGCCTATGGACAAGCTTCACAATGACACTGCATCTCTTGGGTTGATCAAGGCTTATAAATACTTCAAGGGTGGGTGTCAGGAGGATGGGGCCAGTCTTTGTTCAGTGGTGCCCAGGGACAGGGCAAGAGGAAAAGGGCAGAAACTGGAACATAAGAAGTTCCATCTAAACCTGAGGAGGAACTTTTTCACTTTGAGGATGGAAGAGCCCTATAAAAGGCTGCCCAGAGAGGTGGGGGAGTCTCCATCTCTGCGGACATTCAAACCCACCTGGGCATGTTCCTGTGCAACCTGCTCTGGATTGGACCTGCTTTGGCAGGAGGTTGGACTAGATGATCTCCAGAGGTCCCTTTCAATCCCGTGTCATTCTGTGATTCTGTGGTTAATGCAAAGTTTGAATGGCTTCCAACTAACCTGTCAACCCTGTATTGATTCTCCCGATACTGTTTTAAGTACTTGCCCATGCTGTGTGTACTGAGGGACATGTCTGTGTGTATTGCTCCTTTATCCTAATACAAATTGTTCATTTTGGAGAGGTTTTGTTGGTAAAAGAGGTTTGTGAATCAGTGGAGCTTGATGGTTAGACCTATTTTGACCAGTGTGAGATGCATGTGTTGATCAGTGCTCCGGTAAGATGTCCTGTACTGCAGATCTGCTCAAGAGTATGCCTGTAGTAGTTAGTTTGTGTGCTCAAGTCAGTAAGCACAAATGTATTTCAATCAATAGTAGAACAAAAAGGACTACTATTTCGTTAGTTGGCTGTTTGGCAAAGTCTTACTGAAGTCCCTAAAATACAATGATAGGTGAATATATCTTTTATTATCTTTTACAGCCTTACTTCCATGTGCAGAGCGGGAGCAATACGGACAGATGATTCTTGCATCGTTCTTAAGGTGAGCTGGTTAAACAGTTTGTGCTTTAAAATGTTCTTCTCGTGTAGGGCCATCCTTGCTTTGTCTCGTTGAAGAAGCAGCACAAATTCTCTTACTCTGGAGGTTTCAAAGCACCAAGTTGTCCTGATTTTTTTTTTTTTAATTAGAAAAAAATAGTTCCCTAGCTTTCCTTTGTGTCTTTAAGCATTTGTAGTGACATAGCTTTTAAAAGAAGTTGTAAATAAAGAGTCATACTAAAAGGTTGGTCCCCAGGAATAAATATGCCAGAGTTTGACACACAAAGCCATTTGAGTCTGTAGTAATTTCAGTAACCGTTTTGTCAGTAAGGTGGAAGCAGCATTACTGCCTCGGTCTCTGTACGTGAACAAGGCACTGGTTTGTCTTTCAAAAGCTTATTTCACAAGGCTGCACTCGGATTGCTTGCACAATCTATACGTGGAGTCTGTCACAAGCAGATGACTTCTCAGGTTTCACAATGTTGTTGTACATTTGTCTGCTTCATACTTTGGCTAGGGGAATTTGATTTTTTTTAAAAAAAAGCTGTCATGATGAAATATCAGATTGGATTTTTGTTCTGTGACTTTATAAGGAAATTCAGTAAAGGAAACTTTATTAAATGCCACAGGAATGTTATCTCTTAATAGTCACACTTCTATAGCTAATCAAAAGGGAAAACCAAACAAGCTGTTGATGAGCAAGCATATATCAGCCAGAGATGAGCTAATACTAACGCTGCTTGTTTCTCCATGAGATGTTGGAGTATTACTGTAATAATGCAATAAGAAAACATGTTTGCATTCTTTGATAATTACTGTAGCAGTCTGGCAGACTCCAAAGCTTTCAGTGTGTTTTTAGCATCCTTCATTCCAGAGAATAACACATAGTTCAGACTTAAGGAAATGCAATTTAAATGGCTGCAAAAATGATGTTTTCCCCATGTGTGCCCCTGTTTGGAGATTGAGAAGGTGACGTGTTCTTGGAGTGAGTCGAGCAAGTGAAGGGCCCAATCAGCAAAGCCATCGCTGTCAGGATTTGGTGATGTGTAATCTGAGAGCTAGTAACTTTTGGGAAAGCCCCTCCATGGTGTTCACATCCTCTTGTGAACAGACAGCTAATAAATGTGTGTGTGACCGTGGCACGTGCTGAAAGTCTGGGGCACTGCAGAGAGCTGTGGGTGCTGCTTCAGGTGACAAATCCTTCTCACCACCCGAGGCTACCAATGAGTGTCTTCTCGCTGTGGACCATTGCAAACCCCTGATGGCTTCTGCAAGCTTACATTTTAAACTTGAACTGTCACCAGGAGTGTCAAGAACTATCCTGAAGTCCTGCTTCTTGGTGATGCTGGGGAAAGGGTAGGTTGTGTGTGAGATACTGCACTAAGGAAGCACATTCATGCTTTTCAACGGCCATGGCAGTAGAGTCTGGCATATCTTCAGCTTTTGTTAGTGGGATTTTGATATCCATCATCCCAGGTAGTGACAGATGAAAACTCCATATGTTGCCTGAGACTGTTCCTTCTCTCTTTTTGCACAAGAAAGTCCAAAATGCAGTTTGTTCCAGTGTTGATGAGTGGCATCTGTTGTGCACAGGCACCTGGTTTTACTGCGAGAAGGGAAGGCAAGCTGCATCCCTCTCCCTCATTCTCCTACTTAGCTTTTTTTTTTCCAAATTGACTCTCCCAATTCTTCCATCTCCCTGCAACACCTGAACACTACAACACAACGGAGCACTTTCTCATGGAAGCTGCTTCTATGCAAATCCACAGTTTAAACTTTGGACTAAAATTTGTTGTAATACTTGAGAGTAGACAGAAGAGTGACGACAGAAAGAAGACATGGAACCGTGCCCTCTTGTTAACAACTCATGTAACTTCTCTTGTTCTGGGGTCACTCCAGGAGCTCATAGTTTTAAGATAACACACTGTCTCAGTCTGTGGTAAATCCAGTCACAAATTGCTTGACCTCTTGTGAACTAAAACGAAGCCTTAGCCTCTTTAGTTTTCAGAAATTATTGAAGAGAACTTTGGCTCTTTGCTATCAAACTTTTTTTCAGTTGGAGGGCAGTCAGGGACGTGTGTTTCCAAGATGGTTTTGATTTATTTTCATTGCTCAGCTTTAGTAGTGGCTTGGCCTGTAACGGGTGAAAAAATAAGATCAGTTGGTATTGGGAGAAGGCGGAAGGGGTTGAGAAATAATGGATTTGCTTGGAAGGGAAATTATTTTTCTGGAACTCTAATAATGAAAGTAACTGTTTGTCTGGATAACCCTGATGCATCCCAGTGATACCATGTGAATTAAGTATCCAGCTTTACAATCCATTTTCAGATTTTTATCTGCTGGCCACAAAAGGTCAGGTGTGCTTTGTGGTTCTTCATCTTATACCTCTAATACAGTCCCCTGCTCCTCTGCATTAATGACATTGTGCTGACCCGTAGGTCTGGTGGAACAGTTCAGAATTCTTGATTTTGTTTAATTTTACACAGATGGAATTGCTCAAAGTTGAAAGCTATAAAATTTGTGTTTCTTGGGTGTGTGCAGCCAGTGACTTAACAATATCTAGCCCTTAAATTCCAAGGAATACCTCGTTTCAGGCCATTGACCTTGGAAAGAATTGGGAAGTACAATATCTTTGTGGTTTAGACATGGAGTTCCTCATGTTCTTTCTTCGTCAACCTGCGTGTCATTTTTTGAGAGCTTACGTTCATCTTTTATGATTTTATTTATGCCGGTCTCAGTTTTTCATGTACTATATGTCAGTTTGGCAATTGAAACTGGTGACATTTAATCATTAGGGTATAGTTGTGAATAGCACAGATTTAAAAGTATTGTAACAATTAAATGCATGAAGACTTCAAAGCAAACTTTGAACAAACTTGCAGAGGTCCTAGAAATGTCACTTTTGGAATGAGGAGATTTCTGAGGGCTGCTTATATTTGCCAACCCTTAACAGCTGTTTTCTCTTCTAAAGAGCTCTGCCTAACTTGCTGAGGAAACAGGAGGTCCTTAGGTGTGTCTCAGACCTTAGACTGCTCCAAGGTCTCCCTGGAGCCTTCCCTTCTCCAGGCTGAACAGCCCCAGCTCTCTCAGCCTGTCTTCATAGGAGAGGTGCTCCAACCTTCTGAGCATTTTGGTGGCCCTCTGCTGGACCTGTTCCAACAGTTCCACGTCCTCTGTGTTGAGGACTCCAGGGCTGGACTTGTTTAGGTCCAGTAGGTTTTTCACCTGTTTCACCTGTTTAGGCTGAAAGTCTTATCTGATATCTACAGTGAGGGATACACAGAGAGGAGGTGCTTTGCCTCTCTGGTTTAGATGCAGGATTAGATGTTAATTCTTGTGGTAACATCTACTTTTTTAAATAAAAGTATTCAAGTCCTGTAACTCTGCTTCCTTACCTGTGGAATGGAGATGATGAGCTGTATAACCATTTGAATGGTCAATGGTTAGATGTTATTTCAGGTCCCCCAAAACGTAACTCTGAGAAACGTTTTCTACTTGCATAATTCTGTTGAAGTCAGTGGTGTAATGCAAACAAAAGCCCTGATGTTATTACTCATATGTTTTCATACTGATGTTTGGAGAGGCTTGAGTGAAGGTGTTGGGTCTTAGAATTGATCTTTCCGGAGTTAAATGCCTTTCACTGAGTTTCAGATAAATATTAAAAATAATCAAAATTTTCTTTAAAGTAGAGAAAGTAGGACAAAAGTGTTACCCTACAGCTGTAACCAAGGTGGGAGAGGCGTCAGGGTAAAGCAGAATGGACCAGGATTCCAAGTGGAGCTTCATTTCTGGTTGACTCAATAAACTCCTTAGGAGTAGTCCTCCCTTCCCCAGTGCTCCTGGCAGCCATCGGGCATCACGGAAGCCCTGAGATTATTTTTCACTGCATTGTCTTTAGTCAATCCTAGATCACAAAGGGGAAAGAGGGGTCAAGTACTTCTTGAGGGCAGCTTGGGTACTTGATTCTTACTACGCACAAGAACCAAAACCTGTGTAAATATGAACTCTGGAGGAGATTATTATGGTTTTTTTAAGCTTTTGTGAAATTCTTGCTGTGTGAGAAGTTGATTGAAAGTAGCCTGCTGTGTACTTAGTAATGCTTGAACAATTTCTCTGTGTTTGTAGTCTTTAAAAACCACTGAAATCTTTTTGTCTAAAGAACATTGTTGAGAATTGCTTTAGGATAGCTGTTTGGTTTGGGTTTTTTGTTTTTTTTCTTTCTGTGTGAACTTCTGTATGGATGTAGCTGCTACGCTGAACAGCAGTTCTGTTTGTTTTGTAACTTTACAGACTCTGCCATGTTTGGTTCGGATGTGTAGTAAGGAAAGACTGCTGGAGGAGCGAGTAGAAGGAGCAGAAACACTGGCCTATTTGATTGAAACAGACGTGGAGCTCCAGAGAATTGCCAGCATCACCGACCACCTCATTGTCATGCTTGCTGACTACTTCAAGTATCCCAGCTCCGTGAGTGCAATCACTGATATCAAGAGGGTATGTTTTCTTACCCAGTTCTGAAGCTCTGAAAATGTGCAAAAACAATAGTAAATGGGCTCAGAATATGTTTTTTTATTTCATTTAAACCTTTGGTTCAAGTTTCTCGCTAGAAAGTTGATCAGAGGTCCAGCAGGACTTAATTCCTGATGCGTGCAGTCCCCAAGTCTTTGCTCGCTCAGTGCTTTTTTCTAGAGAGACTGTGTTGTTCCCCCTCTACTCTGCACTCGTGAGATGTAGAAAGGACATGGACCTGTTGGAATGGGTCCAGCAGAGGGCTGCCAAGATGATTGGTATGGAGTTTTGAGTGCAGGCAGAATCATAGAATTATTTTTATTGGAAAGAACGTGAGGAGGGTCTGAAAGTCTTAATTTCCTTTTCAAAGCAGGGTCCAAGATGAGGTTACTCAAGGCTATGTCCACTTGGCTCTTGAAAGCTGCTAAGAATGGAGTTTAAACCACCTCACTGAGCAATTTGTCCCAAAATTTGACTGTTCTAATATCGAATTTTTATTTCTTATATCCAGTAAGAACCTCTCCTGTTTCAGTTTGGCTATTGTCTCTCTCTCTTTTGCGGTGTACCTCTGTAAAGAGTCTGGCTCTGTGCTCTCCCTGTAGGTATTGGAGGGCTGCTCTTAGGTCTGAGCTCAGCCTTCTCTTCTCCTGGCTGAACAAGCCAAGGTACACTTCAGCTGCTCCTCCAGGTCTGCTCTCCTGAAGTCAAGACTCCATGCTCTGTTCTGTGTCTTTCTCAGGAAATTGAACACCGCAATTCTATGACCCTTACAGCTACTGCTCCCAATGATTATCACACCCTCCCCCCCAAACAGTTTTTCCCCAGTTTGTGAGCAGCGTATCCAGTCATGCATCACTCTCTTTCACTCCTCTGGCACCTGTGTGGAGAAGTTACCTTCCAGAAACCTCATAGCCAGCTTATGCCCTGCTTTGGTGCCTTTACAGCGGAAGTTGGAAGCTGACATCCACCTTAAGGTTAAGATGGAGGTCTTGTGGTGTGGAGACTCTTGGATTCCCATATTCTTTTGCTTCTCTTTTCTTGATAAAACTCCCTTTGATTCTATCCCAATTATTTTTTCCCCTTGTGGCTTCTTCCTGTAAGTTTTTGTTGGGCAAATCAGAATTGTTTTGACCTGAATGTGGTCTGGAAAGAGTCCTAACTTGATAGCAGCCTCAGATTGTTTAAGCTGACTTATCTGTAACTCAGCAAAGAAATTAGCCATGTTGTTATCTTCAGTTGGTAAACGTGGACCTCGGCCAATAGAACAGCAGCTCGTTTGTGTTTCTGGCTACCCTGGATGTGGTAGAGAAAACCCAAATAGATAAGTGCTAGTTTACAACGAATGAGTATATCACACTCACAGTTTTAAAGTGTCTAAATTTGGAATCTGTGCTTTATTTAAATAGCTGGACCACGATTTGAAGCATGCCCATGAACTGCGCCAGGCTGCTTTCAAGCTCTATGCTTCCCTGGGAGCCAATGATGAAGACATCCGAAAAAAGGTGAGCCTGTGAAAAACGTTAGCAATCAGGCAAAGATGCAGCTGACAGGCTGAAAGACAGTGCAAGAATTTGCTTCTGTTGACGTATCTTGTTATAAAACCAATGTTTTTTTCAAAAATAAACCCTGGAGTTTGTCTGATCGTATTGGGAAACAAAGATCTCTGGAGTGACCAAGGAGGCTTGCGCTGTCATAACAAAGGAGTTGGTGTCAAGGAGAACAAATTCTCTTCAAACATCACAGGGAAGAGATTGGCTGGTTGAAGCAATTGTGTGCGAAGTGAAGGGAAATTAAACAACAAATTATTAAAAGCAGCATGTTTTTAAATTAAGAGGCTGAAGATGAGCAGAAGAAGGGAGGTGATTGTCCCCCTGTGCTCAGCATTGGTGAGGCCACACCTTGAGGATCGTGTCCAGTTCTGGGCACCTCAACACCAGAGAGATCTGGAGGTGCTGGAGAAAGGGCAGAGGAGGGCAACGGGGCTGGTGAAGGGCCTGGAAAACCAGTCTTCTGAAGATTGATGGAAGGAGCTGGGACTGTTTGAGGAAGAGCAGGCTGAGGGGAGACCTCATCACTCCCTACAACTACTTGAAAGGATGTTGTAGAGAGGTTGGTGCTGGTCTCTTCTCACAGGTAATTAGCCATAGAATGAGAGGAAATGGCTTCCAACTGCACCAGAGTAGGTTTAGGCTGGACTTTAGGAAGGAATTCTTCCCAGAAAGAGTGGTCAGACACTGGGATAGGCTGCCCAGGGAGGTGGTTGAGTCCCCATGTCTGGATGTGTTGAACAGTCGTTGAGATGTGGTGTTGGGGGATCTGGTGTAGGGGAGAACTTTGTAGAGTGTGGCTGATGGTTGAACTCGATGATCCCAAGGGTCTTTTCCAACCTGAACAGTTCTGTGATTCTAAGCATGGAGTTGCTGTGGCAAACATGGCAAGTACAGGAGGTAGGGGAGTTTTCTGAGTTTATTTGCTGGTTAAAAGGGAAGAACAGAGTGAAAAAAGATGTGGAGAGGAAGGAGGCTGAAAAACACAACATGTGAAAGATAACTAGCAGAAACGTTTATCACTGGGGGAACTGTTCAGGATCTCCAGAATTCAAACCAATAAACTGTTACAGGATGAACTTCTTCAGTTAACTAGTAATGATTCTTCTTTTACCTATCAACGCATTGGTTTTAGTAAGTGGTGGGTGTGTACCTGACAAAGTTGGTTTATTATACAAAAAGCCATCTTTTCTCTTGGTATTAACTCCCTTTTATCCTAGTCTTAAGTGGAGCATAATATGTAGATCGTTTTCTAAACTGTATGCAGATACACGCTTCTTTCTGCTTAATCTGGGAAGAGATGATGGCTTGCTAGATTTAGCTGCATTTTTTCTATGCAATTAAAATGTTGCAGACAAGAAGCCGGCAAACCATAAATACTTAGATTATTCTACTCTTATAACTTGAATTCCTCCTTTTTGCTGCAGATCATTGAGACAGAAAATATGATGGACCGTATTGTTAACGGCTTGTCTGAATCTAGTATCAAGGTGCGGTTAGCTGCAGTCAGGTAGGAGGCTTTTCTGATTCATACAAATGCTTTTGTCTTATCAAAGTCCGACACTGAACTTGTTAGATTTTCTGATAATTTTTCAAAAGTTGATCTGAAGCCATTTCTGTCATTGGAAAATTTATTGGGTGTGAAGGGACTAGTATCACTAGTGTGATATGTCCTTTTTGCCATTTACAGTCTACTAATTATCACATTCCAAGCTGATTCTTGTATAAAAGAGTTGTATATATGGCAGTAGTGTCCGTGTGAGGGGGTGGGTTTCACAAAGAAGGTTTCTTTTCCGTTACAGATGTTTGCACAGTTTGTCCCGTTCTGTACAGCAGCTCAGGACAAGTTTTCAGGATCATGCTGTATGGAAACCTTTAATGAAGGTAAGTAGAGAAAAATCAAGTCTCAGCTGCTGAGGTGTTCTGTTCCACTGCAGGAGGATATTGTGTCTGTTCAATTTGTGTGTCTTTCTGCAGAGTCATAGTAAAAATCACCCAGAAATCAAAAACCCGTTCCCTTCTCCTAAGGGAGTTCTAAGGCAGCAAAAGCCAAGCAGCAAAGAGAACTGTGATCCATGCTTGATTTTTCGGTTGTGTTTTTGTTTCTTTGAGTGATCCTAAGTCATGCCTAATATTTACATAGGGCACTAGGAGGACTTTAGTTGCAGGCTCAGACTAGATGGCACAGTTCAGGCTTGGTCCCTAAACCCAACAAGAGAATTTAGATCTGCGTTTTCTCCTGTAGTTCTCTACATCTTAGATTTCATTGCAAATTCTAAAAGTGAAGCTGGAAGGACCCTTAAAATCACACATTTCAGTGTAATGCAGTTATCCACAAGATTCAAGTGTGAGATGAAATTGTGTAAGATATTCATCATCTCTCATCCTGTAGCGCAACTGTCATTAAGCTGCAGATAAATAAACCAGTTTCTCAGTTTCAACATCTTTTAGACTTTGGAAATGGGGAACAAAACCTGCTAGCAAGAAACATGAAAGCTTGGGCAACATCGACATCCATGAGAATCACCAAGAGACTCAACTGAAGTGAGCTTGACTCTCTGTTCAGAAGTAAAATAGCCAAACCAGAGCAAGCGTTGTCGGCAGAAAGGAGCTGATGAGCCTGATAAGGAGGCTTTCACTTAATCTGGAAGGCAGTAAAACGATCAGAAGATCCTTCAGTTCTTTCTAGAGATATCTTGAGATGGCCATAGTACTTGGGGACATTTTATTGAAGCATGACTTTCTCTGTTCTCCTCATGTTCTTTCTAATTGTTACAAGTTACGGAATTAAGAAGCCGTGACTCACCAGTTATAGAACACTCTGACCTTGCCTGGATTAGAGACCTTAAAGTACAGGCCTACTTTTCCTACAGTTTTGTGGTAGAATTGATGGGGGAATTCTTTTCTGTCACTGTACACACAATACGCTTGTAGCAAGTGAAGCACTTCTCCTTGGATTGGGTGTGTGAGTCGTGATTCGGATCCATAGATGTCTAGTTCATTGGTTTCTTTGGCAGCTCAAAGAAGATTTGATAATGCAATTTTTGTGCTATGGCTGTAGTGTAATAATCCTGTGATTTGGACTCATGACCATCAGCTGAAGGAGCTTGGAGGGAACGGTTTGAAGGGCCAAACATGAAACCTCTAAGCTACAGGATTGCTTGAAGAAGCCCAACTAGCATAAAAGGGGAGCCATGTGAAAAAACCAAATGTAGATTTTGGACTTCTCTGTAAACGCAGCTGCTGGCAGTTGTTCCTTTGGATTTGTATTAAATAAACTGAAGTCACAAACTTGTATATTCATTCCAAAACATCAATAATTATTCTTAATAGAAAGATAGAAATAATAGTAAAGATAAATTAATTATAACTATGCAAGTCCTCTCTTCCCTGATGCACACAGCTGTATAAGCCACGGAAGAATAATGCCTAAAACATAGGATTTACTTACATGTATTGAGTGCAAGCCACTGAAAATACAGAGATTGTTAATATTTGGAGTTTGCTCACTGCTCTGAAAGAAAAGGTGGTTCAGAACAACTGCTCCATTCCCCCTTCCTTTGCTGGAGGAGCAGTTGTATCCTCCATGTCTGTCTCCTCAGTGAGTTTTCTCAGAACATGCAAGTGAGATGCTGTGTTTAAGAATGGCGTTGGTTGGCCCTGCTGGAGTAGAACTTGTTCCAGGCTACTTGCTTGTCTGAAAGGATGGTGATGAGGAAATTTACTGTGTACAGAGACCTTGAGGAGACTCTTCCTGGAGCTTCCTCTGCTGTTCTGTAGACCGTGACCCAGAGGTGCACTGCAGAACACAGCCTGCTCTATGCTGAGAGAATGGCTGCAGAGCCAAATTCCAGCTGCCAGCACATGTACGTGTTGCAGGGGGGATCTGTTTCTTTTAAATTGAACCTAAAACCTCTCAAATTTGGCTTCTGTGAAGTAACTTTGCGTTGCTCCAGCTTGTTGTGTAACACGTATCATCACATTGAGTTGGCTGAGCAGGTCTGGATCTGCACTGCTGGCATCAAAACAACTCCTGAAGTATGGAATATCAAAGTGCAGCGCGATTACAGGTATTAAACTATTTCAAAATGATCCCTTCTTTATCCTACTTGTTAACGGAGATTCCTCACTCTCCCCTTTGTGACTGCAGGTTTTACAGAATGCTCCAAATGAAATTCTGGTAGTAGCATCTTCCACGCTATGCAATCTTCTTCTGGAATTCTCTCCAAGCAAGGAGGTTAGTATTTACCCGGAGACAAGAGGAGGTTAACAGACAGAAGTTGCATATACAATGGTTCAATAAGCATGAAGGTGTCTTAGTTGGTAGCCACTCTTTGGGAGCTGTAATGTCAGGCAGACTATACCACTGATGACTTGTGAATAAAAAAGAAAAAAAAAAATCATCTTTTTACAGTGCTGTGACTGTCAAATGTTGTTGAGTAGTTAAATGTAGTGTCTTAAAAGAAGTAGACATGACATTTGACAAGTGAAAAAAAACTCCACTTATCTAAAAAATTCATAAGCAAGAAGAAAACAAACCAATAATTGGTGATATGATCCGTTGTCTCAGAGAATTACTGCTGTAATCTTGGAAATGCCACCAGAGCTGGGTCTTGTGGGTTTCATTGTTGAAGGAATGACACAGCATATCTGTTCTTGAGTTCTGAAACATCTCTGTTTCATACAGATCGTACGTTTATATTAATCCTTCATAGCAATGCCATAATTCCCAAAGCCTTAAATATTTCTTAACTCCAGAAAGCTGTTGCAAGATTGTGGTGTGTGTGGGCTCTTACACGGCACTTAGGATTACCTTGGTTTGATCAATTGATCTCAGTGGGTTTACTCATGTCTGCGAGACAGAAAATGAACCGAAATAACACCAAGCACAGCTCCCCGGCCCGTGGGCTGCTTTCTTCATGCTGCAGGTCACAGCCCAGCGTAGTGTTTCCACTTCAAATGGGATTGAAATACTGAATTTTCTGTCAGGACACGCAGTTCACGTTAAAAAACATCCTTGCCAAAAGAAGGAATATTTAGAATTGTTTGATTTGAAAGTATTTATAAACCATCTCATCTTCATTTGATATATCACCTTTTTTTTTTCCTGCACAGTACTTTGAAAATTATATGTAAACTACTAGTCATTTTAAGTAAATAAGCAAAGTTGAAATGGGTCTGTATTTTACCCAGTAAAAGGGCTGACTCAAACTCTGTTTTGGAATGTCTCCCGCCTGCCGTGGCTGTGGAGAAGTCCCTAGCAGCCAGCCAGCTGCTGAGCCCGTGGCAAAAATCACCACCAGCTTATTGCAGAGCACAAACACCCTGGGAGCAGGTGAGCTTTGGCACAAACCGCTGCTGCCTGGCTCTGTGGCAGTCACTGCTGTTCTCTGAGATGGGCCACCTCCTACAAAGTGCAGCCTTTTCCACACATCCCTGTTCGCTTGTTAATTCAGCACTTCAGGTTAAAAAAACCCCACATAACTTCCCCAAAACTCAGGATGCGCTCAGTTATTCACTGCTTTTGAAGTGGTAACTTCTGGAAGAAGGGGACGCCTTACAGACTAGAGCAGTGTAAGTCATTGGGTGAATGGTAAAACCGTAGAATCATGGAAGGGACCTTAAAAATCATCGAGTTCCTCCCCCCTGCAGTGGGCTTTAACATCAGTCCTTTTAGTGCGTAAGCTCTTCAGGTCTTAGATAAAACTAGTGCTTGAAATTCAGCTCAACTTGAAAGCAGTGTTTCCAAACTCAACTTCCACTACATTGATCAGTTTGAAAGGAAAGGTGTGTGAATTGGTATTTTTCCTTTCATTTAAGTATGTAATACTACACACTTTCGCATTTCAGTCTCATCAACAACAATCTCCCATTTTCTTTGTTGTGCTGAAGTTTTTTCGCTTGGATTTCAGTTTGCCCTGAGTCCTAAAGACAAAGATTAAATGTCAAGAAAGTAGCTTTCATTGTCCTTAACCTCTTTACATTCACATATGTCCCACTCAGTACCCAAAAAGCCGTGGTTGCTCATGGAAGACGGCTTTTGGAGAGCTGTCCTGAGTAGGGGAAAACTGATTTTCTTGTGTGAGCGTGGCAGATGTGTGTATGCTATCACAGCAATACGTGTGTATATACATGTGTGTGGCTGTGTGTATACACGTGTGCACATACATGGATACACACGAGGATAAAGTTGTCTTGACCTGCGTTTTTCCTCACAAAACTACCTTTTAATGTGTGGTGAGTAGGACCCGAGAGGTGATCGTCCCCCTGTACTCGGCACTGGTGAGACCCCACCTCAAGTACTGTGTCCAGTTTTGGGCTCCCTACCACAAGAAAGACATTGAGGTGCTGGAGCAGGTCCAGAGAAGGGCAACAAAGCTG
>VXBW01001619.1:386379-407337 GCA_013400375.1 Thinocorus orbignyianus
GTTTTTTTTTTTTTTTTTTGTTTTTTTTTTTTTTTTTTTTTTTTTTTTTTTTAATTCCCCCCCCATTGGTTGGACTAGATGATCTCAAAAGGTCCCTTCCAACCTAGGTGATTCTGTGATTCTGTGAACATAGGGTATGGCACAACCGGTTTGTGTGAGTGGACTGGACGTGTTGTAAACTCAAAACCAAGATATAAGCAAGATATTTTCGTATTATATTTACATTTGTATATATGTCAAATTAGTCTAAGTAGTGTTTTAAAGGTTTTACTTCTTTTTCTTCCCCCTCTTCGTTTTAGCCTATTTTAGAATCAGGAGCCATAGAACTTCTATGTAGTTTAACACAGAGTGAAAATCTTGCCTTGCGAGTGAATGGCATTTGGGCTTTAATGGTGAGTAGACCCCACGAGTTTAAATACAGCTCATGATTTTGATTCTTAAGAAATTTGTGAATGCAACTTAAAGAACTCATGGGTTGTTATTAAAAATAACGTAGCCAAAATCTGGTTTGTCTTCCCACCTAACTACAGAAGCAAAACAGTATTGGCCTGAAGCACTTCACCACCAGTTAGTCCATAAAATAAAGTAAACTTTTCAGTTCTGATGCCAGTTTGGTTGCCAGGATCATTCAGAGAGACAGTGAAGTAGTATCGGTTGCGTGCTAGGGGGCAAATAAGAGCAGGTGATAACTAGGTCAGCCATAAGTGTGTGTGGAAATTTCATTCACTGTGTAGCAGTTCCTCATAAGTGACAAGCTTTGCAAGATTAATTTTAGCAAGGATATCAGCTTGTGGGTAATAGTCTACTAAAAGAGTGAAAGCCCAAGATTAAGTTGAAAAATCAAGCAAAAAATGTCTGTCTCTTTCAGAATATGGCATTTCAGGCGGAACAGAAGATCAAATCAGACATCTTACGAGGTCTGAGTACAGAGCAGTTATTCCAGTTGCTTTCTGATTCCGATGTAAATGTTCTGATGAAAACTTTGGGGCTGCTCAGGAATCTTCTGTCTACTCGCCCAGTAAGTAGAGCTGCAAACAGACCTTCTGAAAGCTCATTAAACGTGCAGACAATACAAATTAAGTCTTAATCTTTTTTTGTAAGTTATTTTTCTGTTTAAGATTTGTGTTCTGTGTATTGCTACAACTGAGGCCTTTGGATTTATCCAAGTGTCTGTAACCGAATCGGTGTAAGAAAGCATTTGAAAGAATTCTTGATGTCCACTGAAACCTTGTAATTATTATCAAATGCAGAACTAGGCAATTACATTTAAAGTTCAAATCCATTGCATTTAGCATTCAGCAAAATTATTTTCCTAATGGTCTTTCTGTGAAACTTGTCCAGAAGAACGATAAGAAGGTTGCAGTGTTGAGTCAATGTGTGGAGGAGGTACCTGTCTTAAGGATACCTGTGTTTCTTCTTTCTTGCCACCTGCAATATTTCTGTTCTTAGCCAACTACATAGATACTACTGGCTTTTTGAATTTGCCTGTGGGACTGTGCACTTACAAAATGCATACGTTCATTTTACACACTGAAATAAAATGGTTTGAAAATGTAAGCCCGTGAATTGTTTTTGACAGGGAGAAAGTGATATTGTTGGAGGAAAAGAAAGGGGTAATCCCCTGTGAAGAACAGAGGGAAAACATGCAGCAAACATTTGGCAAGCCAGCATTTTTGTGGGGGAAAAAAACCACGAAGCCTCTACTGTGCATTTATCACGTATTGTGTTTCTACCATAAAAAGGTCACTGCAAAAAATCTTCTGATATTTGTACTCGTTGAGTCTCAATAAGCTTCATAGAAAATTAGTTCTGTCTTAATGTGAAAAGATACTTAATAACCAGTCATTCATTAAATTCACCCTGAGCTCTTGATGGCAGAGTCTCATTATCACTTAAGGTGTTCTTCATCTGAAACTATGTCCCAGCTTCACCTACTTTCTGTAATGTGTTTTAGAGCCAGAAGCAACCATTCTCATTCTCTGCCCAAAACTCACTCCAGAATAACTCATCCGGCAGCTTTCGAATGGAGTCTCATTATTAGCAATTTTAAGAAGTCCTACAAGAATCCCTAACATCTTAAAAAACTGTAGTGTGCCATGTGCTGGTAATCTCTGCTGGTTGGTTGCTTTCACTCTTGAGTTTGATATAAGCTATTCCAGTATGTCTAGTTTCATCTTTTTCTGTTATTTCTAATGAACAATTTTGTTCTAGTTTAGGTGTTTATAGGCTGTGAACAAATTACCTTTTTACCTGTAAGTCTCTTGAAGTTGAGACAGTTTTCCTAGACAATAAGTAATGTATATGGCTTATTTCTCTGAACCCTCTCAAAGATCTGAAATGTGGATATCAGACCTGGTCACAGCATTCCAGTAAGAGCAGCAAATACCAGATAAGAAACCTCAGTTTTCTTACCCCTCTCTGATATCCCCCTGTTATCAGAAGAAAAGTGGTTCTTTGGAACTGCAGCATCATCCTTAGAGCTTGGGTCCACCAGGATTCAGTCTCTGGACTGGCCTCCATGCAACTGGGAAACCAGTGTCTTTTCTACAAGTTACAGTGAAATGAGAAGCGAGCCCCATATCGTGCTCTCTCAAACAAGACCAGACTTCAAACGAAGAGGAATATTATGAAGCTTTTCTGCTGTGATAAGTGCTTGGTTTTGGGAGACCTCTCTGGGAGCTAGGGTCTTTGTGCAGTGTTGCTACTCTCTACTTAAAGTAGTTCAAGTAGGAATGCCCCTTCTTTGTCTGGAAAGTTACGCTGATGGTATTTCATCGTTGTTTTGGCAGCACATAGACCATATAATGAGCACTCACGGGAAGCAAATCATGCAAGCAGTGACCCTCATTCTGGAAGGGGAGCACAACATAGAAGTCAAAGAGCAGGTACTGGTTTTTGTTTCATGTTGTCTCGGCAGAATAAAATTTAAGAAACAGCTGAGAATACTTTCTCTTCTTGATGTGTCCTTTTTGTTTGCAGAGATCTGTCAGATTAATAACTTCATTACCTACAAGAATGCTCTTCTTTCCAATGGATTATTACAAATGCGTTTGAATTGAATTCAGAACGTTGGGGAGTTTTTTACATGTAGGTTTGGTAAAGAGGAGGGCACTGTATGTGGCAGCAGAAGAATTAAATCTAAGGCAATTGCATGGCAGGAAGGGGACAGTAGGAGCAAGGAAAAAAGAAAGAAACCAGTATTTCACACTGGGAAACGCATCATGGTTGTCTGCTCCTGTTGCAGCCATTGGAGCAGTCAGTGGTGAAGAACACCACGATCACCTGTCTTGCTGGCAGCAACACGTGTTCTGCTGGGTGACCTGGTAACTTGGCTGTTCTTGGGAGTTTGCACTGATCAGAGGAGGAGAGGCACTAGCAGGGAGAAGAACATGCTGGTGTAGCCCAGGAAGAAAGTGGGGAGGCACATGCTTTGACAAATTACAACTTAAAAGCCGTGTGCAAAAGGAAAAGGGAGGTGGAAAAAGGAGATGGCCAGTAGGGAAAAAGCATCCCTGGCTTGGTGGGAGCATAAGGCGGTGAGCATACCGGGATACCTGCTGCGGAGGTGCTGAGACAAAAGTGAGAGGATAAATGGGCAGAATTTGGCTGCCTAACTCTCTTGTCAGATAAGATGGTCATCTGCAGAACCCTGTTCGTCCCTCATACACAGGGCATGTGGTGATGAAGAATGGGGCCAGCAAGAAGCTGTGGGAGTTCCCAGAGGATTGCTTTGGCCTAGGATGGGTATTGGTAGCAAATAGCACGGCAACTGAGTGTAAAAATACAGTTAAATCCAGATTGGTCTAAATCTCTGCTGAGTGAAGAATGGGCTGAAGGCAAACAGGCATTTTCTGGCTCTTTAAGTGCAAAATTAGCAAAAACAATCCCCAAAAGATTGTTAATAGGTAGCGAGTTTAGTGATACCATGGTTCTGAAACAGCTGGGGATTAACCAGTTGGGTCATTCTAAAGATAGTTCTTCCTGATAAAGTTCAGTGAAGGAATGGCCTTCAGTGCAGTAGAAGGTGATTTGCCTTGCCAAGCCTCTCAGAATGATTTTGGAGGCGAATCAATGTACCTGAGAAATACCCTTGGGAAGGGCTGGTAAACCAGGGTTGGATACGACCCTTAGGGTTTGGGACCTTGTACACAGAGCGTTTTCTTTGTCCCCGTGGTGTGATCAGCAGCTTGCTCTTATCTCAGAATCAGGTCGTGCATCCAGTACTGCCTGTCGGTAGGTGAGAGCCCACACTTCTAGCTGGACAGTGCTTATCTCTGTCACTGACTGGCTCATCAGTGTGTCATTAGCAGCTTGGAAGTAATAAATCTCTGCAACTGCTGACCCAAGTGCAGTGCAGCTTAGACACAGGCACCATACGAGTGCCGCTCGTCCTCTGGTGTCCTCCTGTGTCCATCCCTGCATGTCAAGAAAAGATAGTTAAGTTTTTCCACAGCTCTTTGGGGAAAAAAATTTGTAGAACATCTCCTGGTACCTCTTGAGACCTGGGAAAGCTGCCTGGGCAGGTATTAATGCCACGTGCGTGCAGTACCAAGGTGGGCCTGTGTGCTTCAGGGTTGTTCTGTAGGATGGCTTCTCTGATTTGCAAGAAATAAGCAGACGTGTTAGTAGTTTGAGTTATCTCTGCAACGAGATATGTGATTAGACTTGTTGAAAACAAATCATTGCTCTGCTAGATCAGCAGATAGGCCTCTGTCTTTCCTTTTCCTTGCCTGAAGAACTAGATGGTTATGTTTGGGGCTTGGGTTGGTTTTTTTTTTCCCTAGCACTGGTAACAGAATGGACTGCTTTATTTTGCAGTGCATTTCATCTTTTCTATATCTCGCATATTTCCACAAGAGACTTTAATTCATTCCAATGAGTAAGACTTTATGAATGTTGCATTTCCTTTTAAACTGTCAACAACTGGTTTTTGCCAGGGCTGTTGATCCACAGCTTATTTACTCTTTGGCATTGGTCTTGGTTGTAAGGAAGCTGGAAACTCCAGATTAAAGAGACTAAAACTAATTAAAGAAATTGTTTGTTGCAAGTTCAAAGCTGTCAAGGAAACTGGAAATCATGGGATGTGGTCTGTGGTCAAATAACAGTTTTTTTTTCTCTTTCAGACATTATGTATACTTGCCAATATAGCAGATGGAACGACAGCAAAAGAACTGATTATGACCAATGATGACATCCTGCAGAAAATCAAATACTACATGGTACGGGGAAGTTCCTTTAAAGGTTTTTTGTTGCTCTTTTGCAGGAATGAAAAGAGGGTACTTCAGCATTGCAGTGTGAAAATTATTCAGTATCATGGACTTAACTGTGATGTACCCAGTTATGTTTAAGAAATGGTGTAGTGCAGCTCTGTGTGGCAGAGGTCTGCTGAGGATCTGATGAAAAGGAAAATCCAGGGGGTTATTTTACATAAGAATGTTACAGTGACTGAAGCAATACCGGTAACAAATTACATGGAAAACATGTCATGATCTTGGAAAAGGCGTATCTTGTAGACATCAATAAATATTTGGGAGGAAGCAATTGAACATTACTCAAGTGTCTTATGCCATGGCACTATCTTTGAGAGAAGTTGCAGATAAGACTTAGTCCCAACTTCACTGCCTTATTTATTGCAGGCTGAATGTCTAAATATAAGTCTGAGAATTTCTCAATTTCTTCTTCTAAACTTAAGTCCTATTTTTCTGTATTTAGAGTCATTCAAACGCTAAACTTCAGCTTGCTGCCATGTTCTGTATATCTAATCTCATATGGAATGAAGAAGAAGGTAAGAAAACCTCAGTCTTAATGCATATACTAGTAACCATCCTGATCAACACTGTGTAGTAATTGATACTTGCAGTGCACACCCAGCACAGTGGGATCCAAACCATCATTATAGGTGTACCACGAAATAAGGGATGGTGGTGAGGTGTAGAGAGCTGTTCTGGGGCAGGAGGAGGACATGCCAGTAGAGAGTGTCAATAAACAAGAGCTGATGAGTCAAACGGAGGGAGGCTTCTACTTGTAGCATTTCTGTAAGATCTGAAAACAATTGGAGTCAAAGAGAATCCTGGTAAGAGAGCTTCCAAGCCTTCAGGAGGTTGTGGAAAACTCACTGTTGGAGGGAGCAAGTTTACTGAAGGGAGTAAATGTATTAGAAAGGGGATTTGTTGCAAAGAAATTTTCCCCAGCGTGGATGGCTTGAGTGGGTTGGGCAGTGAGACTCTGAAAGCAGTGAAAGGTCTTGTGGGTGGGACTGGAAGGAACAGAGGAACAGAAAAGATTGATGGCCTGGAACAAAAGAAGGTAACCAGGAGGGAGCTGTGAAGGATGGTGCTGCACAAAAAATCCTGTGAGTTTGTGGTGGGAGGTGGTGTGCTTTGAGGAACGATGGGACTAGAGGGGGAGGCTTTCTTAGATGGGTGATTTACAGACCCTCAAGTTGACCACCTGCTCTTCAGCAAAGAAATCCATGTTTCTGCTTGCTTCTGGGTTTTTTTTTTTACCTTACTGTGTAGCTTATTCCACCTCTCTCAGATGACAGAGCTTCGTTCATTGTGTGACTTAGCTCTGCTCCCAGTGACTTCCCACACCTTATACCGTGCTACAAATCAGACTCAAAACCATGCCACCAGTTACATGTTCTCTGCACCCAAATCCCAGAGACGAGCCTAAACCAACCGAAGTCAAGCTTCTTACTTTAGGATAAACTATGTTCCTATTTTTACCTTCAAAATTTTCTCTCAATATATGCACATGCAGTATAAAAACAAGGAACTGGAACTCCCTTGAGAAGTAGCCCCAACTGAGGGAGCGTTTCCATTGCTGTGTCCCAATGGAATTGTGTTCCATACCCTTTAAACTGGTTTCTGCTGCCACTCCTTTCTTCTATTCTGTGGACGTTTGGTTTTGGTGGTGTTTCCAACAATGTGATTTCTTCTTGTAGGTTCACAAGAACGCCAAGATAAACTACGAGACATGGGAATAGTAGATATTTTACATAAATTGAGTCAGTCATCGGATCCAAATCTGTGTGACAAGTGAGTATAAAGAAAAAAAAAACCAAACAAAAAGATTAGAGGGAAATCTTTGCTTTTTATTAAAAATGTGTCCTTGTTTGAAATCTTTTATATATATATGTATATATATATACACACACACACCTATATATATAAAATAAATCATTTCCTTGGAAAAACTCTTATCTGAGTTCTATGGTCTATGAAGAATTTGTGATGAACACTTCTGTCAAGAGAGGTTTTGTGTTGCTCAGGAGTAACAAATTTTACTCAAGTTCTCAGCAGTATAAAATAACTGCACTTAAGATCTAAGGCAGTGGAGGGTCCTCTCTGAAATCTCACTCAAATATTGTGTGAACCTTGGACAGCTAACAAAATTCAAGAGGATTGGAGCAATGGTAAACCATCACATAGCGCTATGAATGAAAAAGATAATACAGGATCATCACTGTTGTTCATCTTAATTAAATTCTTTTAGAGTAATTAACCTCAACGATAGCTTTTCGCTTATCTTTTCTGTTACTTATAGTATCTACACAGATCATCTAGCTTCTTTACAAACACATAGAACCAAAAGAGCTAATGACAATTTCTCCTTTTTTTACTGTAAATTTGGCAATTACCCCGCATACAGTTAGTAAGAATCTGTATTTCTTCCGTGAACTAAAGGAGATGATCTCATGCTTGGAAGAAGTCAGGCACAAACACAACCCAAATGGTGCAGTGTTTTAAACTGCATTCAGTTTGGGTTTCTTGTTTTTAAGATGGATATTCCAGTGTTCTTAGACATCTTTGTAGTATTGGTAGGACTTCTCTGCTTGAAATCTATGCCAGAGTATCAGTAATGAAGGGGATGATCGGGAATGTATAGATATCAATAAGGAGGCTCACAAAAAATTATGGGAAAGCTAAGTAGGATTTACAAACAGTGAGAAATAAGAATAAAACTTACAGTAGTAAAAATATTTTCTGGTGAATGGACCTTGCTTGTCAGTGCTTTGACCTTTGTTTGAAGACGCAGGGAGCTGAGGACATTTATCGCTGTTGCAAGTCACTGTCCCTCCCGTTTCTTCTGGCCACCAACTCCCACTGTAAACCCTATCCCAACTCAACCTACTTCTGGACGTAACATAATTGGAAAATTGGAAGAAAAAAGAATAAATAATCTTCCTCTGGGTTGCAGAGTTGTATTGGATCTTGGAAAAGCTTGTCGCAGTCAGGATAGCGTGGTTGGGAGGTGTGGGGGATGAAGGAATAGCAAAGCTCACTTCAGGTGGTAGGAAACACTGAATTGGCTAAAGTGATGATAAAACTGTAGCCCTGGACTTTTGACAGGTATTCTTTTTCTTAACAAAAGCATCACACAATATTAGATTATGTCAAATCTGGTATTACACCAGCTCCCTCTCACCTCATTTTATAGAATCATAGAATGGTTAGAGTTGGAAGGGACCTTGAAGATCATCAAGTCCCAACCCCCCTGCCATGGGCAGGGACACCTCCCACTAGAGCCAGTTCCTCATATGTTTTCAGTAGGGCCAGTATTCCTGACAGGGCTAACATGCTTCTAGTACATCCTGAGTTATGACACCTCTTCCATTTCTCAGCTCAAAGACCTAATTTTTCATGGTACATCTGTACGGCAGAAAAGTAACTACACTTCACAATTATTGCTCTTAGGGATTTTTTTTGGTGAGGTGTTTTGATAATGAGGTTGAGGCTCAGGCTGCACCAGGGTAGGTTTAGGCTGAACATTAGGAAAGAATTCTTCATGGAAAGAGTGGTCAGACACAAACAGGCTGCCCAGGGAGGTAGTAGAGTCCCCATCTCTGGATGTACTGAAGACTTGTTGAGATGTGGTGTTGGGGGATCTGGTGTAGGGGAGAACTTTGTAGAGTGGGGTTGATGGTTGGACTCCATGATCCCAAGGGTCTTTGCCAACCTGAATGATTCTGTGATTCTATCAATACACAGCTAAAGCCTCACCATGTTTGAGAGTTGCTTAGTTTATACTGAGCCTCTGGTGTACTTGGTTAGATCACCGTATGTGCAAGGTGGATTCTTAAATTATGACCCACATGGAGCACTTCTGTACCACGGGCTAGATTCTTCCAACCCAGAGGAGCCGGCCGCTCGGCTTCCTTTCACCTCCCTTCGTTCATCCTCCCTCTCCTGTTGGCACAGTTCAGAACCTCCTACACAAATCTGCTACTGATAAAGCCAAACCCCAATAATTAACAGCTTGTTCCTTTATTGCAGGGCGAAGACAGCACTCCAGCAGTATCTTGCATGATCAAAGACTAAATGAATCTATGGACACCCCTCATGTCTACTTAAGGAAGAGCAGGAGATGTTCCTGACTCCTTATATTTGCACAAGTCACCTTGGGCTGCATTTTTCTCAGGTGCAGGGAGCTGCTTTGCAGAAACAGTTTAAATGATCAGGTCTCCAGTGCACTTGAGAATTTTCTTGAGGTAGTTTCTTTACTCAGAGGACTCTTGGGGGGTTATTTTGGCGCTTTTGGTTTTGGTTTTTTTGGTTGTTTTTTTTTGTTTTGTTTTGGGTTTTGGTTTTTCCCCTGAGCTACCTGGACTTTCGGATAGAACAATCAGTCATCGTTTCCCTTTTGGGCCTCCAATTTTCTGCTTTTGCTGCAGCCTGTGTGTGTGGTGGGATGTGTGGGTGTGCTCGAGTGCGTGCGTGTGCTTGGGTGAATGCGTGTGGGTGTTATACCTCAAGGTTTGTTTTTTCCTTTTTTTTTTTTTTTTGTGTGAAAATCTTTTTCTACAGGTTTTCAAGGGTTAACCATTGTTTGCTGTACGAATACTTCAATGAATTATATACAGTTTGAATGAAATGTTATTTAAAAAAAAAAAAAACCCAAACTGTTGTATCCCATAAAGTTTATTTTGAATTTTGAACAGATGAATGTTTTTAAGTAAAATATATGCATTTCTCAACTTCAGCTTAACTTACATTATACTTCCTTTTTAACGAGAAAAAGAGAGGGAGACAGTAGGCCCCAAATAATAAGCAGCACATTCTCTACTGACAAGGTCCAAGGGTTGTTTTACTGCCATAGGAAGTCACCTGGTACTGATGACACCCCCGAATCCATGGAATGGGTCGACTGGATGGTTTGCGGTTTCTTTACCAGTTTTTGGAAGAAAAGCTCATACTTCGGAGTTGGCGTGACTGATGACACTTCTGGAAGGGAACAGGCGGCTGCCATATCACAGGCATAAGCTATCGCTTTAGTAGCCAAGAACTTGCTCAGATAATTGCTGAAGGATTAGCTTATTTCACCGGTGATAAGTATTTGCTGATCACTGATACCAGTAGAGCAAACAGTATGTTGCAGAAGTTACACTTTCAAGAGACCAGAAGGAACCAGCAAGCAGCGACTTAAGGGATTGCTTTTGTTTTGCGTCCTTTACCTCCAGCTATAGTTCAGTGACTTACAAATTATTTCCACAAAAGGTCAGCTGGGTGCATTAAGTTGGGGAAGGGATGGAAAAATTGGATTTTGGGTTTTATTTAGCTCAGTAATATTGCTACAGATGGCGTGTGGATACGCAGGTACACACTTGCATGAATTTGGATACCCAGATAATAAGCGATGGGATTTTACTGTGTTCAGAAGGCCAGATTGTTCATAAGTTTCTGAAATTGTGCCTGTAAGTGTGGAGGAAAAAAATACAAGTAGATATGAAGATGCTTGTGTAAGGTTAGACCCCGGTGGCTCCATGGTGAGATGTGCACAGAAATAAACGAGGGCAGCGAGGAGCTCTCCTTCGTGCAGTGCAGGGTTCTGCCTTTCTTCCCGCGTCTGCTTCCCAATTCCAGTTCAGAGCGTAGTTTTAATAGTCAGGATCTTCAAACACTGTATTTACGTGGCACTAACAGGCACACTGAAGGTGTCTTAAACCAAATTTTTCTTTTATTCCACTGAACTTCAGGAAGGCTGCAGCAGGAAGAGAGGTCTGTAACTTTGCTAACCAGTTTTTGATAAGTGTCTTAATCTTTTCTTGCTGAGCAGAAGGTCAGATTGTGACAGCCTTACTTTTTTTCCAAGGTAACTACTCGTGTCAGAAAATGTGAGCGCAGTTTGGCCTGGAATATGAATGTGCTATGTATCAGCTAACTGTTATCACTTGGTTGCAAAGGAGAATATATACCTTTTCATGTAACTTCTTCCACTCTTGAAAGACAAATAAAAGCGAGCACCTGACACTTTTTCCCCAGGCATTGCAGTAAGTGACTGGCAGTTTTTTAATGTCCTTCTGCAAATTTTTCATGGTGGACTACGGGGGGCTGAAGGAGAGGGAAAGTGAAAATATGTGAGAACTTGATAAATATCTGGGTACCTCAGAAGCAAAGTCTTATTTATAAAATTCAATCTATTTTTGCTTGCAAGTTCTGAGGCGGGGATTGTAAATGCAAAACTGTACAGCCCCCCTGCTTCTAAATTTGCACTCCCGCTTCGTACCTTCAGGAGATCAAGTTCTTAGATATCTCTTCTCATCCTCTCCCAATTCACGTTTCTAAAAGTAAACCTGAGTTTGATTCTATAAAACTTCGGTGCCTAAAGGTGTTCAGCAAGAAGGTGAGTAAATATCTGTGTTCACATTTTGAGGTGGTTTCTTAAAACTCTGCCAGAAAAACTAAATGCTCAGACAATCTTGTTGCTGCATGAGAAAAGTTGACGTTTTCCACAGCTCTCGATAGGACAAACTGTTGGATGAGAACATTTTTACCCTCAGTTAAGCTTTGTGAATAATTTTTGATGTTGCTATAGGTATGTACAAAAAGAAGAATACTGTAAATAAAAAGAACTTTACCAGAACATCTAGATTTTTCTCAGCTTCCTGGAGAAATCTTAAGCTTTCTGTGCCAGCTGCTGTACAGACCCGCAGTCGCTGGCCTGAGACTCACAGCAGAAACAAGCCTGTTCCCTGGCCGGCCGGATCTTTCCCTATTTTATTTAGGGAGCAGCATTTTGTGAGTTACAGAATTGCTTGGAGAACCAAATCAAGTAAGAGTTTGTCTGAAGGTAATAGGAATTGCCAGGATTTCTGCTGTTCTTGGGCTGTTTGTCTTCTGAAAACCCAGTCGGAATGGGTTTTGATAAGGTTGTCCACTCTTCATATCTGGGTGCCGGGTTGGTAGTCCTTCTGGCAAAGGTTACATATGTCAAAAAGTGAATAGTTCTGCCTGATGTCCCCTGGAGGCACTGGACAGTGTCCTCTTTGGTTCCCAGGGGCATGAGGGGAGTGAACGTCCCAGAAGGTAAATCTTCAACAAGGATGGAGCTTGACCAGCTGGAGGACCAGGCCACCAGGCATCATCATGTGCTGTGTGATGAGAAACCTGGAGGAGGCTGAGGGGAGACCTTCTCACTCTACAACTCCATGAAAAGAGGCTGTAGCCGGGGGGGGTGGTCTTTTCTCCCATGTCACAGGTGATGGGACAAGAGGAAACGGCCTCAGGTTGCACCAGGGGAGGTTCCGATTGGAGATCAGGAACCATTTTTACATGGAAAGGGTTATTAATCTTCGGAAGGGCTGCCCAGGGAAGGGATTGAGGCACCATCCCTGGAGGGATTTAAAAGGCAGGTTGACACAGTGCTTAGAGATGGTTTAGTGATGGTTTTTTACCAGTTAGCTTGATGGTTGGACTGGATGATCTTAAAGGTCCCTTCCAACTCAGACAGTTCTACAATCCTAAAAGGCAAGGATGGGATGAGCAGCAGCCCTGAGCGGGTGTCACCCCGGGGAGTGCTGGGTACAGGTGCTCTGTGCTTGCTGCCAATGAGATAAAAATCCCACAAACTTCAAAACCAGCTGTGTTTAGAGAGGGGCCAGGAACTTATCCCTCTCTTCTCAGTGCTAGCGTGGTCACACCTGGATCCCGTGTCCTATTTTGGGCCCCTGCTTTGGGAGAGACAGAGGGAAAACTGGAGCCAGGGTGGAGTTGGGCAGGTTTGGCAGGCAAAGAGGAGGCAGAGGGGCTCCAGCTGCTGCTGAACGAAGGTGGAAAAAAAGGAGGAGACAGAGCTGAGCTTCCTGGCTGCAGCGGACGTGGAGAAGGGAGCGAGGTTGGCTGGGCTGCCGCTCCTCCCCGGCGTCCCCGAGGCTGCCTGGGCAACCTTGGGATGCTGCCAGCGACCACACAGGTACCGCAGAGCCTTCTGCCACCCTCGCAAGGCGAGGAGGGGACAGGTTTTGGGCACTGCTGAGCTAATTCTGGCTCCCTCCAAGAGTGTTGTTTCCTGGATGGAGGAGCAAAGACGGATAAAAAGCTTTCTCTGTGGTGCAGGTTGGCCAGCAGTGGGATTCACGTACTTGGAGGACGTCTGCAGTGCTTTGCTCTTGGGACCGCTGCTCAAAAGAACCTTGTTCCTGCAGAAGGATGGCTGCAAAGAAAAAGGAGATGGTGCTGCAGGTCAGTACCAGCCAGGCTTTTCAAGTACCTTTTAAGCTCATAGTAAGCATAAAGGATGAAGTTCAGTCTGGAGGTATCTCAGATTCTGCTGGCAAAGCTCTACTGGGAGGTCCTGGTGGTGGAAAAGCATTCCTGAAGGCAGGTAGGAAGGTCGGGAAGTGAAATCTCTCCCCTGAGGTCAGTGCTGTGGGCTGCAGAGGGAGGTTGCCACAGGGCTGTGTGTCAGAGCTGTTAGGAGCTGGCACGGGTTGGGCTGCTTTCATCCATCAAAATGGGTCTGTGTACCATGGCACAGTTGTTCAGAGGACACTTTGCAGTAGGGAACTGGGGAATGGGGAGCTTTCTCCTGCGTTGCAAGTGCCACTGAACCTTTCTGACCACGTATTTTGAAAGCTTGCTGTGAAAGTGGAAAAGTTCAGAGACAGGAAAAGTTCAGAGGCTGAAAAACCTATGTCATAATGATGTGTAGAGGATTTTTTCCTCTATTTATATTGTGCAGGTGATCTAATGATGCTTTATAACTACTTGCAGAGGGGAGAGAGGGTTTCTGAGAGCAGCTTAACCTGCAAAAACTTTGAAAAACCTAAAATAGCTTACGAAGATTTCCTTCAAATTTTGAAACCATTTTCACCTTCAGAGAGACGATGGGCTCCTTTGCTTATTAAAGAACTTTAGCAGTTCTTTAATCCACATTGGTCTTAATTTTTGTAGAAGAGCTGAATCTTATTGAAACTTAGTGTCTGCTAGTGTAGACTAAACGTAATTAAGATTAATGATGCCAACTGAGAAAGTTCTTCGGAATCTTCGTTGTTCAGGATGAACAAAACCAGATCTTACATTTCTCAGCCTTTTTTTTCCCTTCTTTTTTTTTTTTAATTTTTATTTATTTATTTATTTTTAACTGGCTGTGTTTTTCTAAGTATGCACTGAGAGGCAAGCCCCGTAAGATGGGAAAGATGCTAAAGATGTTTTCCTTTTTTAATAAGAGTATTGGAACTGGGGGATAATAGAGTATGTGGTACAACCTATGGAATTGTCTCCTTGACTGAGTAAGTCCCTGAGCAACCTGATCTAACACTGAGCCTTGAGCAGGGGATTAGACTTAAGGACTCCACAGATCCCTTCCAACCTAGATCTTTTCATGCTCTCTGTTGTTCACTGTGCTTTGGAAGTCCTTAGCAGTGATAACTCAGATAAGGACAGCTGGGCTCAGACCACCCTCTAGTGCCCAGACACCAAAAAAGCTGTGTATTTACCAGTTTATTTTATCAAGACAGAAACATATTAAGGGAGTGCAGCTTGTGTGCAGGCTAGGTGAGAAATTGCTGGTGGAGAACCGTAAATTGTATGAGGACTGGGTTTGAAATAGGTGTGAGGAGAGGAGGACGTGTGGTGGAGCGGAGCATGTTGAAGCAGCTCTCTGAAGGCTGCAGATCAGCCCAGGCTACCACCCCACTGCTGGCATTGAGCACTGTGCCAGCTCTGAGGAAGAAGTTCTTCCTCAGGTTTAGATGGAACTTCTTGTGCATTTATCGCTTAGGTTTGTGTGCATAGTTAGGTTCAACTACGCTGTGTCCATCTCTGGGCTCCCCAGTTCAAGAGAGACAGGGAACTACTGGAGAGAGCCCAGCGTAGGGCAACAAAGATGCTGGAGGGATTGGAACATCTCCCTGAGGAGGAAAGGCTGAGAGAGCTGGGACTCTGGAGCCTGGAGAAGAGGAGGCAGAGAGGGGGCCTCATCGATGCTGAGCAATATCAAAAGGGCAGGTGGCAAGGGGATGAGTTCAGGGTCTTCTCAGTGGTGTCCAGTGACAGGACAAGGGGCAACAGGCATAAGCTGGAACACAGGAAATTCCATCTCAACATGTGGAAAAACTTTCCTTTGAAGGTGGCAGAGCACTGGAAGAGGCTGCCCAGAGAGGTGGTAGAGTCTCTGTCTCTGGAGACAATCCAAACCCACCTGGACACATTCCTGTCCAGCCTTCTCTGGGTGACCCTGCTGTGGCAAGGTGTTGGATGAGATGATCTCCGAAGGTCCCTTCCAACCCCTGTGATTCTGTGACTTCAGCTGGTTGCTCTGAGGTCTTCTACCCATGTTCTCATGCAGCTTGGCCCTGGTCAGAGGATTGCAGGCAGCTGTACCCATCTTACATGCAAGCATGAAGTGATTTGTCCATGTCTTTGCACCAGCTGGGCAGCACCTGGTGACTTACTGTTGCTTTTACCGTGTTTTTACATTTTCATGCAGATTAACAGCAATAGCCAGGAGCTTTGGGAAGAAATGCTGTGTCTCAAAGGACTGATCGGTAAGGATTTGGTTGACATACTAGATTGCTGTTGTTGTGTGTTAAGAGGACAGCAGTAATGGTAGGAATTAATTACTGCCAATAGAGTCATTCAGTTGGTCCCTCTGTTCCTCTTGCCATGAATGGAAGAAAGAAATAGGCTAAGAGAGGTGAGGCTGGCCGAGGGTTGTAGTCCACCATCCCTGGAGGTATTCAAAAGACGGGTTGACCTAATGCTTAGTGAAACAGTTTAGTGATGGTTTTTATCAGAGTTAGGGTGACAGTTGGACTGATGATCTTAAAGGTCCCCTCCAACCTGGACAACTCTATGGTTCTTTACCATGCAATCAAAGCAGGGCTGGTGCAGGAGCTTCTGCAGTCTCCAGTCCAGCCCCACCTGCTCGGAGCAGCACTGTCCCAGTGCAGGAAAAAGCCCTGGCTCCCAAGGCTGGAGCTTAGAGGGTGGTGGGGTAAGCCTCATGTGCTCCATCTCTGTGTAGCAGTGTTCCCTAGAAAATCTGGTACCTCCAAGATCACATCCTTGTCAACATTTCTTCCAAAGACTCCTCCATGACACTGTTACAAGCTTGTTATTTTATAATGTGATTTTATCCTCCGATAGTTTCTACTTCAGAACTTAATCCATTGCCCTTCTAAGTGCTCAGGGGGAGTCCTGCCACGCTCCAGACAGAACTATGGGAGCAACAGTCACAACTTGCCTCCTGGGAAGCTCTGGTTGGCCATAAAGCACATCTCCCTCCCCAGGGTGCTGCTGCGGAGGTCACCAGAGGAGGAGACCTCTTAGTCCTCAGGCTTTCAAGATTCTTATTGCGCTATAGTACCCTTCTGCAGTTCCCTTCCAAGCAACTATGCTGCAAAGTGTAAAAGTGCACAGAACAACCTCAACTGACCCATTTTGACCTCATTCTTACTAATTTTCCCACTTGCAGTTGTTGATGCCTTTCAAGCCTGGTGTGGTCCATGCAAAACGGTCGTGGATCTTTTCCGAAAAATAAGGAATGAAGTTGGCAGTGATCTCTTGCATTTTGCTGTGGTAAGACCTAACTTGGCACTGCTTAAAATATCCGATCCCCTGAAATTAGCAGGTCATTTATCTTTCCAATATTCAGCCAAATCGATAACAATCCAGGAGTTCCAGCCTGCCGAACGCAGTCACTTGGTTACATCAGTAAGAACCCGTATTGTTAAGAGTTTTCAGGCTTCAGATATTCTGTACTTCTCAAAATTTTGCTTAAACGAGTAGTGCTGGACAGAATCATGAACATATGTGTCCCTCCAATGTACAGGGAGAGTCTGGAGGAGCTGAGTTTGCTCACGCTGGAGGAGACTAAGGGACAGATGTCTAGTGGGGCATTAACAGAGAAGGCAGAGCAAAATAAAACAGGCAACAGGATCAAGTTGCAGCAGGGAATAATCCAAGTAAGTAGAAGGAAAAAAAAGTGTTCAGCGTAGGAGTTGGTTGGACACTGGGACAAGTTCCCAGAGAGGCTGTGGAGTGCTCATTTTTGGCCACAACCTTGAGCCAATCTCTAGTACCATTGAGATTGGCCCTGCTGTGGGCAGGGTCTTGGACTAGAACCCTTCAGAGGTCCATTGCTACCTCAGTCGTGCTGTGATTCTGTGTTTAAATTCCGTTCCTGGCTGAAAGCCAGCTCTCAATTCCTGGCAGAGCCACGGGCAGTGATGCTTCTTGTGGAGGCCCCTTCTCAGCGCTCCTTGCGGCTCCTCCTGTCCCTTCTCTCACTCCTTATAGCCAAGAGGCCCCGATTTCTTGTTTACAGGCTTTTTCTGAGGGATTTGCTCAGGCAGGCTGCTGCCAGATTGAGACCCCTGCCCCACAACCAACCCCCGCGGCTGGGATCTGCCTCCTTCTCAGGTCACTGGTACCGAGCTGCGAGTCGGTTGTGGCTCTGGCTCTGAGCAGTGTCATTCTGTCCCCTAAGACTGGGACCCAGAGGTGTTTTGGTGTATGTGGGGGTTGAAGGTCAACCAGCTGAGGGTGTCTGAGTCTGGGCAGTTGCGTGTGTATTCCTCCGAAGCAGAAATGCTTTTCAAGAAACACTTGTTTTATTTTACATTCTTTTTAGGCTGAAGTTGATTCCATTGATGCTCTGGAAAGATACAGAGGGAAATGCGAGCCTGTCTTTCTGTTTTATGCAGTGAGTGAAAATATTTTTACAATAGTTGCATAGCAATAAACATGACTTGCTGCTGGGAACAACTGTCCTTTTTGAGGGATATTTCCTTTTTTCCATGTGTGACGGGGCAATTTTATTTGCTCTGTATCTGTCAGTGATCGAGTGCTGCCTGGGTAAGAATATGAAGCCAGAGTTTACATTTAAATACCTTCTGCTTTACCAGCAAGAAACAGAATAATGGAGTTTTGTTATATTAAAAACAAAAAGCAACCAAAAGAATGGTCCATGTGTTCATGCCATGTTACTGTGTGAACATGTGTGTTGCCCTACGGGGTGTTGAGGTTCAGCCTCCTGATACTGTAGGAGCTCACCTCTCTCACCAGCTGCTTTGCTTCATCCCAAGACTGATGAGGAATGACAAAGAAGGTTGTTCCAAAGTTTCCCTCTTGTTCTGGAGCCCAGCAACTCCATCAGGGAGGAGGGCCTGGTACACAATACCATGCATGATCTGCTGTTGTGATTTCCAGAGCCCAGAGGGCATCACTTAGGCACTCACTCACTGCTTTGCTTTTCACGCTTCTCAGGGAGGAGAATTAGTAGCTGTTGTAAGAGGAGTGAATGCACCGTTGCTGCAGAAAACCATCCTGGAGCAGCTGGCAGTGGAAAAGAAGGTTTTAGAACACGGAGGAGAGCGTGTGGTGGTAATCAGTCACTAAATCCTTAAATACCTGTAGATGTGTGTACCAGAGGAAAGGTTCAGCTCCCCAGTGCCAGCATCACTCGGAAGCAGAGTCACTTCGTTGCAAAAATCCTGTCTTTCTGTCTGGACTGGCTGTGAAATCTGGTTAACATGCTGCTTGGGTGTCCACAAAGCCTGTGGAACCAGCCTAGATGAAGGAAGCTTGAAAGGGTGATTGTGTTTTTCAAAACCTCGGTCCTCTTGCCGAGAGAAATAGTAGTATGTGTCAGCCAGCTCTGCAGGATCAAAGAGAAACTCCACTGTGACTTCTGACCTGTTCCCCTTCCCCCAAGCATCCCTGGAGGGGCTCAAGGCCAGGCTGGATGGGGCTTGGAGCAACCTGGTGTGGTGGGAGGTGTCCCTGCCCATGGCAGGGGGGTTGGAACTGGATGACCTTTAAGGTCCCTTCCAACTCTAACCATTCCATGATTTTATTCCTTAGAGCTACCTTCCTAATCAGCTTCTAGTTGCAGGATGTCTAGCAGGTCTCTGTGATGCCATTTCTCAGGGTGTGGTGGGGGACACTTCATTGCAACCTTAGTCATTTTTGTTTCTTGGTGTGACTGATCCTGTTGTTTCTGCCTGGAGCCTCTTGCGGAGCTCTGCTCAGCTTTCTCACTAATCCACAGCTCTGGGGACCTGCTGCCTGTACTCTGGATGTCACTGTGATCCTCCCTCATTCTCACATTACTGAAGTGACCATTCTTCCTTAGTGACCTTCTGCATGTGATGGGTGGCTGCTTTAGACAACTATTAAACCTTCCATTGGCCTGGACACCTGTGTCATCTGAAGTGTCACTGCCCTGGTTTGGTTCCAGGTTCCTGGCCTGGGCTCTGCTGGCACAGGGTGTATCCCTGGAGCAGCCGGGCAGTCCCCAGAGCTCAAGCCAGTGACAGCCCCAAGGTTGTCCCCTCCCTGCCCAGCTGCTCTGCACCATCTCTTTGTGCACAGTCTTCTGAATGGGACTCCTCAACTAACAGCATTTCTATGGAATAAAAATGACTTTTCTGTCTGTAATCGGCCAGTTTCAAGGCACCAGATGATAGTGTGCTCCCTCCACCGAGCAGCTCCCTCTGGTGATGTTGGCTGGCCTGCTTCTATGGATGCTTTTTCCCCAGCTTTTGCTGATTCAGACCTGATCCAGAGCTCAGAAGGTGACCCTGGTCCCGGAGGGAGTTCTCTGCTCTCACTGCTGAACTGAGCCCGGCCATGGGGACAGCAGGAGGACTGGTTCCTGCTTGGATGGAGGAGGAGAGTGGGGACCTGCCTGGCAGATGCTCACCTGGAGGGTAAGAGGACACTCGGGACATTCCCTGCTCATCCCTGTGCTCTTGCTGCTAGGTACAAGACCGAGCCATCTCCGAAGAGGAGGGACACGTGGCTGCTCTTCAGGAAGAACAAGGGGAAGGCCAAATTGGTAAGGCAGGCCAGTTATAGGGTGCTCTTTGTGCCTTTCCTGAAGCTGGAAGCCTTCAGCTGCAGCTGGGACACCAGAGGAGCCATTCCTCCAAATGAGCACAACTCGGGCTCTTTCCCCAGACCAGTGCACAGCACAGTGTCACCTTGACAGTGTGCGTAGGCACAAGTAAGAGACCGGGACAGCTTGGGTTTCTGACATCATTAAACTGTAGGGTTTGTCCATCCAATGTGTGGTTTATTTTACATTTACATTTGCCCCTTAGCTTGGAAATCGCTGTGCCACCATCCAGTGAGAGCTGGGCAGAGAGGAACCTGATGAAATTCAACCAGGGCAAGTGTCTGGTGCTGCACCTGGGGAGGAGTAACCCCCTGCACCAGGGCAGGTTGGGGGGGACCTGCTGGAGAGCAGCTCTGAGGAAAAACATCTGGGAGTCCTGGTGGACAACAGCACGCCCATGAGCCAGCAATGGGCCCTGGTGGCCAAGAAGGCCAAGGGCATCCTGTGGGGCATCAAGAAGAGTGTGACCAGCAGGTGGAGGGAGGAGAAAAGCCACGTGTTGTTACACTGGCTCTTGCACTACCTAAAATTAGCCACCCTTACCCAAAAGCTTTTATGTCTCACCTAGTTTCTAACATAGGGTGATGCTTTTTCTTGGCTTTGCTGGGACAGGGCTGCAGCCAATCTGAATCCCAGGAATTGTGGCACTGTAGGTCCAGAATGGGTGCAGCTCATGTTAACCTACGTCTCATTTTTTTACCTACTACTGTTTTTCCCCTTTTTCTTTCCTTGGAAGCCAACACACCCCTTTTTCCTAGCTGCTGTGGAGAAGACACGGAATGCCCCGTAAATGAATGGTTTCGGGCGGTGTCGGCGCGGCCCCTTTAAGACCGG
>VXBW01001619.1:407459-429697 GCA_013400375.1 Thinocorus orbignyianus
GGAGCGGAGGCCGAGCCCTGCCCGGAGCCTGCCGTTCACCGGCTGAGTGTGGCGGAGCTCGACCGTGAGCTGGACTCCCGCAGCGAGCTGGTGCGTCGCCAACCTCGGCCCAGGGGAGCCGGGCCGCGGTGCCTGTCCCGTCACCCACCGCCTCTCCTCAGCGCCCCGGGGCCCTCGGGAGGCTGTGAGGGAGGGTGGGTGTCGTGGGGACCCCCTCGATGTCCTCTCAGGCCCGTCTGTGGCGCTTGTCCCCCGGCTTGTCCTGAGGGAGGCTCCCCCCTGGTTGCTCCTTCCCTCAGAGCCCCCACTGCGGCCGGGGGGCAGGCCGCTGCTAGAGGGGGCACGTCGCCGGGAGTTTTAAAATAATCCTGCCTCCTGCAAGAGGCTGTGTCAAACCTTCGTGGTGAATTCGGGCAGTTTTAAGTCCCCTGGAAGGGACAGGGAGGAGGTTGTGGGGACAGAAGGGCTTTAGTTGGGGAGGTGAGCAGGGCACAGGCCATCCAGCCTTCCTGCTGCAGCAAAGCTTGGCCTTGCAAAGTCTCAGGTAAAAATACCTTTTTTAAAAAGAAAACTGTGTTTTTTCCCCTATGGTAAGCAGTAAGAGAAAAAAGAACAACCCTTACGTATTGATGTTTATTTGTATTAGGCTGTATAATGTTGGTAGTGATCTTTAAACATAATGAAAAAGGGTATTTCGCGTTTCAGATCTGGGCACGTGTCAGAGAACTATTTTCTTTTCTTGGTTAGTACCCTTGTTCTGCATTGCACTGCCAAATTTCACAGGAATAGGAGAGATTGTAGCATCTATGGTGCCTTTCTGGGCAGAGGTGTGTTGGACGGTGTGCATCTGTAGCTGCTTGGGTTTATTTTTTTCCTTAGAGGAAAAAAAAAATAGTTTGGAAGGTGGAGAGGGCAACCTAAACTCAGTCTGTGCTTTCTGACATATAGATAGACGACAAAGAATTCGACATTCCTCAAGTTGATACCCCTCCAACACTGGAGAGCATCTTGAATGAGGTGAGCGGTCCATCGGGCATGCAGCGGGGAGCTAAGATAGGGCAGCCCATATTCCTTTGGCTTTTCTCATAGCGTGTTTTTCCTGAAAAATAAAATGGTATAATTTCATAATTTCCTGATACTGATAGCTGACAAAGTGGGTATTCAGTTGAGTACTTGCTGAACAGTGTGTAATAGGGAGTTTTGGTTTTTCTTCAAACAAAATAGCTACAGCTGAAATGTAAAAGGTTTCCATCAAATTTAAGCATGTTCATCTGTGGATTTGGCCGGTCACCTGAAGACTATATAGGACGTTATAGCTTGGGGTCATTCTTTATTTTCTTTTAGCTTAAAAATATATNACGGTCACCTGAAGACTATATAGGCCGTTATAGCTTGGGGTCATCAAAGAGCTTCTTTTTTTTTCTTTGTTTTCTTTTAGCTTAAAAATATATACAGGGAATTCTATGTAGTTCTCAAGTTGTGGGAGGAGATGAGGGCTAAATTCTTCACAACTCCATTTATGTTGTACGTTTCATGTATTCAGACTTCTGGTAAGAGTAAGGAGCTGTCTCAATATCTGATGTTGCCTGTGGTACCTTTCAGGGGAGAACTGACTTGTCAGTTATATGCAATTATACACAGTTTGGTGCATTTTTTTACAATAACCACATGAGCATATGATCCTTAGAAAAGAAAAGGAGGGCATGGAAGTAAAGATAAACTCCAAGAAAACAAGCTTTTTAACAAACTGAGGAAATCGGTTGTTTGACTTCCTAGGAAACCAGTATAAAGGGGAAAGGAGCCCGAGAGAGATGACAGTTCTTTTAAAAAGTTGCATTAAAGATACTAGTACAAGGTTTGCCAAACAGATACAGTCTAGAAACATGTCTTATTTCTGCTGATACCTAGGGGCAGAGGGAACTCGATAAATTTGGGTGATAGCAAGCTGTAAGTCTTAAATCTGAAAGGTAATAATGAAGACAGCCTAGTTTAGTGTAGACAAATACAAAGTCTTATTACAGTGCTTTTTATCTCAGTGCATAGCAGGTGGGACTGATGGGCAAAACATCTTCTGACAAGGATTTTTAGCGGAGAACAACCTGACTGAGCCAAAAATGCATACAGCTGTAATGGAAATAAGAGACTTACTGTGAGCAGAGGACTGGCAGCTCTCAGGCAAATGAGGAACACCTGCTTTATTCTCTGCAGGTTGGGCATTAGGTGGGGGTGTTGTGTTTGCTCTCTCTGGCTCTCTGCTTCAAGAACATCATGGGCTGTACTGAATTTAGAAGACATCAGGGAGAACGGCTGTTTAAAAGATACTAGAAAAAAAGTCTAGGCTAAGCCTGAGAGGAGAGAGAGAGAGAGAAGGGATCACCAGCAGAAGAGCACAGAGAAGAGCAAAAACAACCCTCGAGCAGCCGGGGGGACTGCTAGGCTCGTAGCCACCACTTGGTGAAGTGCTGGAGTAGGTGATCGTTCTTCTCGGCCGCCTCTCTGCAATTGGAGACTTTTGAAAACAGCTTAGTTAAAGGTCTGTTAAAGATTTGATGTCTGAGGAAGACAGATTAGCTGAATAACTTTCTCTCCAGCCCACTTCTGTGATTATTGTGAATTCCAGAGACCAGTTCTTCCATGGAATCAGTTTAATAAAGTAATACATAATTCTGTTTTTTTTTTTACATAAGAGACTGTTTCTGATTTTGCTACTTTCTCTCTCAATTTTTCCTGATGCTGTTTTGCTGACATTTCAGTTTGTGTTGTGTGCTTTGAACTCTGGTGATTCTTTTCCTTCAGACTGATGATGAAGAAGAGTCTTTCATTTTGGAGGATCCTTTTCTCTTGAACATCGATAACACGGACACACACTCCTACGACACATCTTCTGTAGCAAGCTCTGACAGCGGGGACCGGACACACCTGAAAAGGTATTGCAGGATTCGGGCAGTAGATGCATTTTATGGGACACGGAGCGTTTAAATTTCTCTGAGTTTCAATGGAATCTTTAAAACGCCAAACCGTGATGGCTTTGAAGAAAATCTTTGAAAGGTTTGTTTGACTTCCAGAGTCTGCAAGGAGCTGGTGGTTATTTATAAAAGGCAAGTGAACTGCTCTCGCTCCTGTAAACGGAATACTAATCTTGAGAGCTAAAAGCAGCCTGGAATGTGATAATTAGCTAAAATACTGCTGACTTATCTCATAAATTACTCAAATGATAACTTGATCCTACATCCTGAACCACTCCCATGGCCTTCTTACGTGCCACAAGAAGTTGTGATTGTTGCATGAGCAATTGCGTAGGGTGTAAAGACTCCCCAGTGTGGTGATTTATGGTGGCACGTGGTGCTGTACTGAGTCACTGGCCCTTCTTTTCCAAATAAGAAGGTTTTTATTGAGTGAGATGTTACCTGGAGTGACTTCAATGTTTTTAGGTACAGAATGGGCAGAAAACCTTGGAGGTGTTACTGTCATCCTTGGGTGAATATGGTTGTTGTGTCTGTGTGTTCTTGGCTGTAATATTAGCTATTAACAACACGTTTCTTCGGCCACATGTGAGATACCTGTTTGTGTGCCCCTGGAGGGAGAAGAAATTGCAACTTTCCTGGGAATTTTTACTTTGTGCACTCCAGTGTACCAATGTTGCTTAGAAATAACTGTGCCCTGTATGCCAGTTGCGTTTAAAGACATTTTCTCCATAAACAGAAGCACTTACCTTTAGTATCAGATCAGCTGTGTTTTAATTGAATGTTATCCTTCAGACATACATCCAGTTTTCCTAGGGGTCTGTATTCTGCTAAGGAGGCTTTTTCAATTGTATGTTTTCCTTAGACATTCACCTCAATCTTACTGACTTGGTGGAAGATGATTTAAAGAGAAGAGGTGGTGCTTTCAGGCTTTATTAATGAATTTTAAGGTTTGCAGGTTTCTGCTTGAAACTGACAATTTGTTTGAAGGACTGCTTTTATTTTTGTTTTCCTGAAGGATGAGTTAAACACAAATTTTATGCAGGCACAGTGGGGCATAGTGCCGTGCTGGTAATCTCGTATTCCTTTCATTCTGTGCACGTAGGCCCCGAGAATAAGAATGGAAGCTGCATGATTTAGGGGTGCTCCCATTATTTACCTGCTGGTTTAGCTGGGAGTCAGGCAAAGTGCCAAACTTTTATTCTGCTCTGATGCTTTTGATTTGTTTCCTGTTTCCTTAGGAAGAAAAAACTCCCAGATTCTCTCTCACTCCATGGATCAGTGATACGGCTCTCCCTTCTGAAAGGAATTTCTGCCCAAATAGTATCAGCAGCAGTAAGTGTCTCTTTGTCCTGGTCATGCTCGTTGAGAAAAAGATCATGGAATGGTTAGAGTTGGAAGGGACCTTCAAGGTCATTGAGTTCCAACTCCCCTGTCCTGGACAGTGATGGGTTTCAGAAGTGAACCTCTTCTGGTGTGTAGGGGAATGTGTGATCTTCCTCCCTCCTCTGTTGCTAGTTCTGGGTAGTACTAATGTGTTTGGTGCATAACTTACTAACTAGTAATTTCTAGCCAGTAGTGAATTGGCTTACTCGCTGCAGCAGCAACGTGGTGGATCCTCTTTAACACCGATTTGGGCTGCAAGATGTCATCAAACCTGGTGGGAAATGTCAGAATAGAGTAATGGATATGGTGCTGTTCTTCTACTTGCTTGAAGCTGCTGGAAAGAGGTTTGCTCAAGGCCTGCAGCAGGCGCAGAACACGCTGAGCAGGGTGAGGAGAGGGTTTGAATGTTCCTGGGTCTGTGCCTGCAGGTTGGGCACAGCTGCTTCGGAGCTGGTCTGTAGGTGGTGCTACCAGGGGAAAACTGACCATCCAGGGTCAGAGCTGAGGCAGCGGATTGTCAGGTGTGTGGTTTCTGAAGTGTGCAGGACAGAATTGTTAGAATACAACTCCGGTGACTCATCTTTGAGCATATTTGAGATGCCTGTGTGACCAGGGACCTTCTGGGTGTTTCTGGCCAGTGCTTCCCTCAGCACTTTCTGCCCTGGTGGGACTATTCAAATGGAACTTGTGTTGATTTTTCTGTGTTGTAGTTCTAATTATTAGAGAGATGCACGGAGCTGGGAGTTCTGTGTCTCTCTTACCTGTGACTTCTCCTGTTTTTCTAGGATAAAGTGGATGCTGGCTTGCCCACTGCAATTGTAAGTACCCTAGCAATTTTCAAGTGCTGTGCAGTGACTTTTCATGCAAGTTTGTTAAAGTGTAGTGGGAGTTTAGGTGGTGGATTCGTGACTAACATTTCTTCTTCTTTCCATCTTTCCTCATGACTATTTCAGGCAGCATCAAATCTGATAGCAGTGGGGACTTCCCATGGGTTAGCACTGATATTTGGTAAGTTAAAAATTAAATTTTGAGGCCTTCTACATTGTAACAGTCTTAAATCAAACAAACACAAGCAAAAAAAACCAAACCCAATCCAACCTGAGTTAGAACTGCAGGGTGGATTTCATCTAATATGTTCTATTTGTGCTAAATGTGTTTTTTTTAATTCCAGTGATGCAGTAAAGTGGAAGTAATATTTCAGTTGTCCTTTTTCACATATTTCTTTTGCTTTGTTGGGGATTGGCACATGGATACTGAGAAATTTAGCTCTGTGGCAAATGTCTAAAGGGTCTTTTCTATGTTTAAGTGTAAATTACTCTGTTTTCCTGTGGCAGAAACCAGACCCAGTATACAACCATCATCTCATGCAGTATTAATCTCCTTCTTCCCTGTGACATAATACCTACCATCATTAGGGGAATTAAAAGGTGTTCCTTGGGAAGTGGAACTTTGGAGGTTTCTCCTCTGTATCCCTTCATTCTTTTATTCTTTCCTTCCTCCCTCCTATCACCGAACTTCCTTAAAGTTTCTGAGCTTTTGCCTCTGTTTCTCCAGCTCACCAGCTGGATGAGAACAGCTCTTGAATTGCTGTCATACACGGTGAATTTTTTGTGCCTTTTGTCTATGCAGCACCGAATTCTTAAGAATGTTTTTGAAATTGCCTTGTTGCCTTTGCTTTTCTTTTGAACTTGACTGAAATTATTCAAGAGACCAAAAGTTACAGGGCACAGGGTACAACAGGAGGATGGGAAAGACTGTGACAGCGTAAGACTCATTTTCCTGGGTATTTAGGCATTAAATGATTTGATGCCATTCGCTAAATCCAATTTTGAAACAATTACAGGATGTGCTTAATCTGAATATAGATTAAGTTATAGTCAACGCATGATCTTACTGAGTTTTTAGTAGTAGATCTTTGTGGGTTTTTTTTAAATTTCTCTAGTACTTGAGGACTTCTAATATCACTACTGTGCAACCCGCTTTTACTCTGATTTTCCTGTTTCTCTCTCTACAGAGGGAAGTCGGTAAGCTTTTAAACATGGAGCTGTTCTCTGCAGGTGTCATAATAGAGAGATACTATTTTTTTTAGCATTTTACACTCCAGAAGGGGCTTTAGGGCTCTATACAAACATGGACAGAGGAAGAGTCATTCTTACCTTTGCCATGACATTTCTGCATCAAGTCCCATTTGAGAGAATGGGCCACTAAATGCCCGAGATGGTCGATATGTTACACTAGTTCAGTTGATTTATCTTGTATGATTTGTTTGCTTTACTCCATGCAAGTGTGTTTAAGCCAAGCTTGCTTTGTTACACTCTGATTACTTTGGACCAACGTGTTTACTGTCATTTTTGGCCATGACCTTTGTAAGGGTCTGCAGTTATTCACAGTGATATAGGGTTGGAAGGGACCTCTGGAGATCCTCTACCCCCTGCCATAGCAGGTCCACCCAGAGCAGGTTGCACAGGAACGTGTCCAGGTGGGGTTTGAATGTCTCCAGAGAAGGAGACTCCCCCACCTCTCTGGGCAGCCTCTGCCAGGGCTCTGCCACCCTCGTAGGGAAGAAGTTCCTCCTTGTGTTTAGATGGAACTTCCCATGTTCCAGTTTGTGCCCGTTTCCTCTTGTCCTGTCCCTGGGCACCACTGAAAAAAGCCTGGCCCCATCCTCCTGACACCCACCCTTGAAGGATTTATAGGCATTCATCGGATCCCCCCTCAGCCTTCTTTTCTCCAGACTAAAAAGCCCCAAGTCCCTCAGCCTTTCCTCATCAGGGAGATATTCCAATCTCCTCATCATCTTTGTGGTCCTCTGCTGTACCCTCAGTTAATTTTGTGGCCTTTAGGAAACTTGGCTCAATCCCAGCTTTCTACTAATTGGCTTTTATTAAAATGAATGTCAACACTTGAAAGAACTTCTCTTCATGCTTGCAGCAGGACCTTAAAACTTTCTGATCTGTTGAAACCTGAGGGGTTTTTTTGTGTGTTTTGTTTTTTTTTCCTTTCATATATTAGACTTTATGTAGATATTTTGTTTGTCTTCTAAGTCCACCTGTACCTCTTGGCTTGTCTGCTGTGTCCTTTTTAAGGAAGACTTGGGTAACTTTCATTCTGCTTTTTTGAATGCTTCTGTTGGCTCTTGAGGAAATGGTTGCAGGACAGTTCTCAGTTGCACATCTAATCTTTGAAAAGCAATGCTTTTCTTGTGGATTAGAGCTGGAATAGGTGCCAGCTCTTTGACACCCTGTAAGTGTTGGCAGGAGGGGATGTCTGGAGGCCTGTAATTACCCCCTGGTTGGTGCAGGACTGTCACCAATCACTGGGTTGGGGCAGCCCTGATCTTCAAAAACTCTCTTTTGAATGGAAAATACTGCCCAAGTGTGTGCACACTCCTCTGGTAACCTGCTCCAGGGCCACAGGATCTCATGCAAGGCAAAAAAGTTCTTGACAGCCCATCTAAACCTCTCAAATTTGCCACTTCTTGCTATTTGCTGTTTGCTTTGTGATCTGACATTACTGAGAAGAGACTGGTGGTCTCATTTTTCACTGATCTTTCAGGTAGTTTGTCTTCTATTTGATGCTTTGTTACCACGTTTGGATAATGAGAGGTTTTTGTGCCTTAGAAATACAACCCTTGGCTTGTTTCCAGTGTGGTGGCTGCATGGGGGATTTTTATTCTTTTTAAACATAAATGAAGGCCATCCTTTTTCCAAATTCTTTCTGAAACTTGGAGTTGGGAGCATTGTGCAAATGAGCAATTATGTTGTGTGCTATGACTTTTTTTGACCTGTGCTCTCCCAGCAAGCCTGTAACAATAAACAATAGACATTTCCCCCCCGCCTCTCCATCTTTCTAGAAGAGCTAAGATGTTTTTACACTACTCAAAAACTAGCCCTTAAGCAGAACTCACTGAAATGTGCTAATTTTCATGGAGGCTTTATGTTCCAGACATATAATTTCTATGTAGCTTAACTTTGTTTTGATTAGTGCTGAGCCATTTATTTTCTGCATTGACAGTAAAACTTAATGTCTTGAGCCTTTGTTGAGATGGGGGAGTAGCATGATATCTTCAGAGAACAGGTAGTGTTAAGTACCTAAAGACAGCATTAAAACTAGATATTGGGGGCTGTTGTCCTTGGTTATTTTTTGAAATTAATGGGGGGTTAATTGTCTGGCTGGTGGTAACTGCTGGAAATAGTTTTTCCAATTAAGTCACTGTGAACTTCCAGTTTTATTTCCTCTCAGATTTTTTCTTTTTTTTTCTTTTCACCTTCAGTACAATGAAGCCTAAATTTATAAACAAATTTTTCTTCAGTGGTTCCATATGCTGCTTTTTTAATTTTTTTTTTTATTTCCTACCACAGCATCCTCTTGGTTGAATAAATCAAAAGGGGCAATGGTAGCAAAAGGAAACACTATCAGTAAGATCTGAAGGCTCTCTCTGTCTTCTTTGAAGGTTATCACATATATACTGTTTGTGACTTCACTCTTTTATATTGATTTCTGGCTTTTTTCTTTCCTCTTGTGGCCCTTTCTGTGTGGACTGAAAAGGAAAAGGTACAGTAAAGCTGCCCTGTGCATGTACCCTGCATGAACAGCTCCTGTCTTGTCCAGTTTGCATGTTGCCTGTGCCAGAATTTAAGATGCCAGATTAGCAGCAAGTAAAGCAGTGCAGTGGCTGGTCAGTGGGTGATACTGCTGGCCAGTCCGGGAATCAGTTACTGAGTTCACAATACACTTAAAATTCCCCAGGTGAGAAGAGCAGAGGAACAGGTGAACGTAGTATTTGCAGTGTTTTAGGGCAGCAGGACAGTAGCTGTTTGTAAAGGCATTAATTCGGGGCTCTCCCAGGAGATCACCATCCATCTCTTTCTGCCTGAGAGGTGTTGAGTGGGAGCAGTGTGGAGTAGGACCCCCAATTCCAAGAGCCATGGGCCAGGAGCTCTGTGAAACCCAGGTGAGAAGACAGCAACTTCTGGAAGCCCCGCTCAGGGCCTGTGGCTTTCTGACGTGGTAGCCACGGGTGGGCTGACTTAGCCCCTGCTCCGAGTGATGATTTTCCTAGCTTCAGTGGAGGGCAGGGGGTGGGGAGAGGGGTTCAGCCTGTCCTGGTTTTAGGGGACAGCTGTTGTGTTGTGGGGGTGATGGTATCTGTGGCCTGGCCCATGAGCTCACCATCTGTTGTCCTCCTGATCCCCAGGCCCAAGGGGTATATACCTCCTGGGACACACTCACTGGTTCTGTGCCTCGTTAAGGTGGGAGGAGAGGACCTATTCATAAAACTTGCCTTTCCAACTTGGGAGTCATGGCTTAAGGAAAAGATCTTGATGAAAACCTGGTGATCTGAGAAGTAATAACTTCTAGAGCGTTGTGCTTATGCCTTTGCTCTGGAAAGTGACTTTTTTTCCTGTTCACAAATGTGGGTTTATTCTTTACATGTAGAGCTGTGTGAGTGCCACCCAAGTGCCATCTCCTTTCGACTTCAGACTTTGAGAGCAACACTGCCAGAAATGTTTCAGTTGAAGTGCTTTATGTAAATTGCAAAATTAAAACCAGTTTTTAAGACAACTGGTAGCCACCTTTGTTTCAAGCATTTGGGAAAAAGCTTTATCTGCTTAATCCTCAATGTGTCTTAGTTCAAAGCTGGTAATACTAGTCTGGAAAATCATCAGATCAGCTTTTATAACTTCTTTCTTTTATGCATTTTTATTACTCTACCAGTTGATTAGTAGAAGCTCCTGGATTCAGGCATCTTGCTTTGCTTTGGAAGCAATTTTGTCCATCTTATTCATAGTTATTTTTTTATTATTATTATTTTTTTTAAATCTCATCTGATGCTATTTCCTTGTGTGTCATCTTTTGACTGCCTGGAAAGAAGAACCAATACTGGTGTGGGCTGCTGCAGGGTTGGCTTTCCAAGTGATCATTTCTCAACTCTGAAGATGTACCTCTGGCTGACAATGGGCACTTTTTTCTTAGGAAGGAATAACTGGAGCCATACAAAGCATGTAATTTTGGGGTGGTGTTGGGGGTCTTGTTTATTTTGAATTGATGTGGTGGCTGAGGGTAGAAAATGGATTTGAAAGTTGGTGTGGGATATGCATATGAAGATGTACAGCTGGGTTGAGAGTAGTACTGATTCTGAAGTTGCTGCCCTTCTCAGAGAAAGTTGTGAAAGATTCTCCTTTTTTATGCCTTACAGGAAATAGGTTATTGATCAACTAACTGTCAGGTTTAAGCTGAAGTGGAGGGAACAGGATGCAATTTGCCTTCAAAATCAAGAGCTACAGCATTCACCTTATTTTTAAACATATCTCTGGTTAGCAGATGGCCTTTTTATAAATAAACTGTATTTGCAAACCACTGGAACAGGAATTATTTCTTTGGGATGTGAAGGACACCGTTGGGAGAACACCTCTCTGGGGATGTTGTTTTCCAGCTGTAGCTCTGTTCTCTGAGCTTCCATGCAAATCTTCCTTCATTTTTTTCTTCTTTTTCTTTGAGCTGTTCTGATCTAAGCCATGTGCACCCTTGTCACAGTGATGTCAAGATGTTTTCTAGTAGCGTGGCCAAGGATGATTTTCATTTCCATCACGCAGATTCTGCTTTCTTCTTATCCTAATCAGGAGAGTTGTGTGCAGGGGAACAGCCTTAGTTTGGAAGTGTGTCTGCTGCCTTGTGCTTGGTGACAGAGGTGGTGGCTGGAACACCGTGCCTGACCCTTGGGGCGGAAGGTTTGCTGTGGCTCCGTGGCATCACACTGACCATCAGGAGGGCTCTGTGTTGTGCGTGTGTGACAGATGCAATGAATTGTGTGTTGCTTTTCCCATTTTTCACTCTAGTGAGACAGAAGGAGTTCTGGCTTCGTTTTCCTCTTACGTATTGAATAAGGGCAGTGTAGTCACTTCAGCTGTATGCATCCTTTGTTCAGCTAGACATCGGTGTCGAGGCTTATAGAACTTAGATCTCTGTTTAAACTGTAACTTGTGTGACTGTCAGAGCTTTCAGAGCTGCTTCTGTACGGGTAGGTTCAGCCGATACCAACCCTCATGTTCTTCTTGGCTTCCAGAGACATCTTGAATGATGTTGTGTTAATTTGGAAAGCAAACGAAAAATACCGTTTTATGCAGTTTCTGATTATTTGACTGTGACAAATAACCCACCTGTCATTTAACTGAACATCTCTTACAGCAGAAGCTAAATAGTTCTGAAATTTATTTGGGTGTAAAGAAAGAAATGTCAATTCTCATTTGAAGATGCAACTCCCTCCCTTGTTGGGCATTTGGCATAAGCCAGGCTGCAGGGAAGGAAAGGGGAGACGCTTCCTTCTTGGTGCAGCATCAGGTGTTGTGCTGGCAGGCCCAACAGAGCAGGAGCAGTACCCGAAGCACAGGTAGCCTTTGCCAGAACTGCCTGGGATACTTGTCACCTGATGAGGAGGTGATGATTCTTACTGAGAGGCTCCACCAAAGGCCCCTTTGTCTTTTCCTCCTGTGCATTTCAAGAGCAGAGCTCTTCAACATTGACAAGAATCCTGATGTCTCTGAGTACCTGTAACATGTCCTGTCTTCTTCACTGCTACTGTCATCATGTTTTAGGTCAAAACTGAGTTTTCTGTAATGCCTGTGCAAGATGCCTTCCTATTTGCAAGATAGAACATGGCCTGTTTGGCTTGGTGTGCAGAAGAGGTGGTGTTTGTAACACCCTCTCCATCCCTGCCTCCCTGCTAGCACTATCTGGATTTTGCAAGAGAAGGAATTCTTCTACTTTCTTTTGGGCCACTGCAGCAGACAAGTTTGAGATAGATCCAGGAAAACAGGGGATGGAGTGGTAAAAGTATTGGAACATGACCCTAGCCACCTTCTCCTCACCCTGAACAGTACCTTAGAGTAATCCATGAGTTCAGGCACTCTTCTTAGTAGAGTTTGTTTTGGACATCCTACTAATGGATGAATACATCTCTTCATATTGGGGAAGAAAAGAGATGCATCCAAGCTCTGTTTCACTTCTAGCACATCACTAACGGTGCTGGCTCCTGGAGAAATGTGTCCCATGCCATGGGGAAGTTCTTCCAGGGGCTTTTTGGTCATGGCCATGCAGCAGTCCTGTCCCCCAGGGGCTGTGCGGGCTTGAGTACCTCCTTTTCAGTGGCCTGTGTCTGGGGAAGGGGAGTTCTGTGGCAGTTACTGGTTCCTTACAAAGTAAGAGCCATGTGCACTAGAACTCATGGAGCATTTTAACCGTGCAGCTTGGGGACACAAGTTCATTTTAGCTGCAGCTTCTGGCCTTGGTCAGCGAAACAAGGAGTAAGTGACATAAAACTACACTTAGCAAAAGCCCGTGTTGGGAATTTGTGGTTGATATTGAAACCAACATGAAGAAGAGAAGTCTCAGGAAAACAGAATTAATTTTCTGTCATCACCCTTGCTACAACTTAAGCACTGTTGCAGAATTGTAAAAGGAAAGCTAGATATTGCTTTGATTTTTTTTTTCTAGTAGTTTCTTCTTCGGTTTGTGATACCTCTGCACTTCCATAGTCCCTGTGCCTGTTTTGTTCTTTTAAAACTAGTTTTTGTATTGCCCTGCAAGACAGTGTCCCACTCTCTCTGTACTAAGACATGCTCTCATCTTGTAAACTCTTTTTTCAAGAACTTAACTGTAAACTGGTGAATCGTTGATGGACCCTGAGTGAATTGTATACACAAATAATTGCATGACGTTAATTTTAATTGGTGCTCTTTCTTTCTCTTTAACTTCTCCCCGCTTTTTCTGCTCTAGATCAAAACCAGGCTCTTCGGCTGTGTCTGGGCAGCACTGCTGTTGGGGCCCAGTATGGGGCTATCTCTGCTCTCAGTATCAACAATGACTGTTCGAGGCTCCTGTGTGGCTTTGCGAAAGGACAGGTAATTCCTGTGGGATGAGATGACCCAAAGCTCTGTCCTTCTGCAGGCTGTTACTGAAGGACTATCCGGAGGGGACAATAACTCCAAGCCAAGCACAACATGGACCTGCTCGTTAGTAGTTTTTGATTTTTGTGCTGAGAAGCAGCACGTGTGGCTTGATTATTTTTTTGGCCAACCCATTCCTGCATCCAGTGAGCTTACCCAGATTTTCTGGGATAGGTTTCTGTGGAGGGAATGGGAAATGCAGAGCGTACAGGAGGATTCAAGTAATTGTGGCTTGGTTGTCACATAAGTCCTGCTTCTTGTAAACGGGAAGATGCAGGGGCGCACCAAGACAACCAGCTTAGTTGTTCTGGGTCACTTTGCAAAATCTGTGCTTTGTAATTAAAGCTAATTTTTACTGTGGTGATGACTTGCAGTTCTTGAAACTCCCATCTAGCCCCAAAGTTCATTTTGCCTAAGACCTTACTTCTATTGTATGATGAAAGCAGCGTAGCTTTTGAGTGCTGGGAAAGAAGGGTTTGGGCCTGCTGTTGTATTTTTATGCCATTCTCTGAACCTAAAGAGAGAAAGCAATTCCTGAACAAATGTTATAAGACTAAAGCTACACTAAAATGGATAGATGTTAACTTGGTAAGATTTAGAGGTCCAAAGAAGGCTGCTTTGTTTTTCTTTTTAGTTTAAATTCCCCTTTCTCTTTTGGCTTTCACCTTCATTCTAGGTTAAACACGCTCCGGTGTTTATGGTAGGGCTAAATGACAGTTGGCTCTGGACCATGTGGAGATACAGCCTTGATCCATGCAGAGAAGTGGCCAGTTCTGAATGATACCCAGATGAAATATTTTGGAGCAGCTGTTCTGCAACATCTGGAGTACAAAGCTTTGATAGATGATTTATGGAACCATATAAAAATAGTATCGCTGATTAAAAAGTTTGGTGCAAATTGTAATCTCAGCTCTCCTGGGTTAAATATTCCTCGGTTACACAGCAAGTAGTTTGGGATTTCCTGCTTCTTAGTTGAGAAATTGTCTGAATTTAATACCTAAGCGTAAGCAGAGCTTCTACCTGAGCTGTCATGCCAAGCAAAAGCGGGAGGAGGGGAGTGACAAGGCTCCTGGTAGCCACGGAGATGCTTGGGTTTTGTTAACAGATGTCAGCAGAGATGATTCAATCATTGAAGGGTTCTGGGAGAGAGAAATGCATTGAGCTGCTTTGAACAATGTTGTGTGGTAGCAAAGTTATCGTTACATAAAGTTTATATGAACTTATTCTGCAGTTGGGTTATCAGGCAGATAGTGGTGAGGCGAGCGAGTTCGGGCAGGTGGTGAGAGTGCCAAAAAGACATGATTCTCTCATAAAGATAACTCTAATGTCATCAACGAGAGTATAAGCAGATAAATAAAACAGGGTAGGAACAGATTTTGGATCGCTTTTCCGTGGCACGACTAACCCAGAATGATATTAGGAGTATAAATTTATTGCTGTGATGGAGAGAAACCCTTGGCAGGAAACGTGGACTGAGAACTGTCTGCTTGCAGATCACCATGTGGGATCTGGCCAGTGGGAAGCTGCTGCGATCCATCACAGATGCCCACCCACCAGGAACAGCCATTTTACACATCAAGGTAACAAACAATACGTGTACTCCTTCTATACTACTTCTTTTTTTGTTCTTTAAAACACACTTGTGTTCAGTCAGATGCATTGACTTTCCTAGTGTAATGCTTGTAGGTTTACAGATGAGAACAGCTCCCTAAGAGCTACATGGTGGTAGTATCCAGAGGTGAGAAAAGTGAGCAGAAATTCCATTTAAAACAGAAGGTATTTTGTGAGCTGAAATAGCATAACTCACAGCTATTATATACTATAACAAACAGCAGGTGTTCTCTATTACAATTCCTCTCTCTGATGCCAAAAGCTGTCTTTGTGGTAGGTACAATGCTTATACTTTCTTGTTTTGTTAACAATGCTACTTTTTTTTGGTGTGATTTATTTCTTAGCGCCGCTTTTAATCTAATTATCTGCTCAGTTTACAGATGACCCGACACTTGCCATTTGCAACGACAGTGGAGGCTCCGTGTTTGAACTGTCATTCAAGTAAGAGAATAACTCTTTAGTGCCTACAGAAAGTACAAGAAACTAATGCTGGGTAAAAGTTTCTAAAACCTAAACAGAAAACCCCATTGGAACTGGCAAAGCTGCTGTCTGAATGATGAAGGTGTAATTTAGGGCTGCAGTGTAATTTCCCACCTGATTCAAGATGCTCTCTGGCAGTGAATAGTCAAAGAATAACTGAAGTTATTAAACTATCCAGGTATTGTCCAGATCTTGGCATTCCTTGTGGACTCTTGGTATGTACCTTAGAAGTGCTACCTCTGGGTTTTCCTTGTTTTATTAGTGAGAGCTGCCCTGCAGTAACTGCTCGTTTTCTTCTTGTCCTCTTCAAGGGGAGGAAGGACAAGGAGGAGGGACTAACAGTTCAGGGAACCTGATCACGTCCAGGATTTTCCAAAACTTTACTGCTCAACAAGATCTTAGGGAATTCTTGTCTGTATCTGAGCAGCCATATGGGGCTGCTTCCAGTGACGCACTGAAAGTGATCCCTGGAGCTGTGTGAAGGACTTCTTAAGAGCAATATTTAGGAGAGCTCACTTGGGATTTCATGAGATTATTGGACTGCTCTCTTCTTAATAGCTGGCACCAAGCTGATTTCTCTTCTTTGCAGGAGAGTTATGGGGGTGAGAACGTGTGAATCTCGCTGTCTCTTCAGTGGCTCAAAGGGGGAGGTTTGCTGTATTGAACCACTGCATGCAAAAGTTGAGCTGAGAGACCATCCCATCACCCAGTATTCCCTGCTGGCCATGGCCTCCTTGACGAAGGTACCTTGTTGCTTGCAGAAGGCTTTGTGTGAGAAATCACAAAGCAGAAGTTTTCTGGTATATGCTCAAACATTTTATATTTACTTTTTTTTGTTGTTTTTCTTGAAGATACTGGTTATTGGCCTGAAGCCATCTCTGAAAGTGTGGATGACTTTTCCCTACGGTCGTGTGAGTAATGAAGCCAAGCAGTTGCTTTTTGGATTATGGCTACAAACCTAAAGTGAAGGGAATGGGATTAGAACTGTGTGTTTGGTATCAGCAGGCAGTAGACTCTGCACCGTGGAATCACAGCGATAATCTGTTGTTGGTCTGATGTGTTAGGGTGTGCACGGAGAGGAGGAGAAATGTCTGCTTTGAGCTGTACCTGGGTGAAAATACTGAATTCCTCCAGCAAGTAAGAGGATGGGAACTCGGGAGTCCCTCAGCTTCTTGGATTCCCTGCAGCATCCTGCTCACACCCACAGCTTGGACACTGACCTGATGATGATGGCTACAGTCACCTTGGGCTGGGGCTGTCGCTTTATATATGAACCATACTATAGAACCTTTAATTGCAGGGACAGAAACAAAGTGGAATTAGAGCACTAAACAGGCCTCTCAACTCTTGATTATTTGCTGGTGTAATTCCTCTTGGAAAAGCAGCAGGGGGAAGATGTGGTGTATGTTAGATTGGGAGAACAGAGAGGAGGCTGCTAGCAGGTTGCAGCTTGTCCCGGTCCATCAATCCATGTGTGACTGGATTTAGAGTAAGCAGCTGGGACACAGGCTTTGTTCTCACTGCCTGTCATGCTCCCAAGAGACACACGTTGCCCCTAAACCATGCGGCTGGACCAGAGAGCACCAGTTACTGCTCAACTGCAGAGCAGGAAATTGCTCTTCAGCCTGTGTGTCCACATGGCAAAGTCAGTGAGAAGCAGCTGGTGAGACACATGTGTCCTGGAATCAAGGTTATGCCTTGTGTACCCTCAACCCTGGCCCTGCTTTTTCTCTAACAGATGGACCCTTCCAGTGTCCCTCTCCTGGCATGGCACTTTGTGGCTGTGCAGAGCTCTGTGAACCCCATGCTTGCCTTTTGTCGAGGAGACGTCGTTCATTTTCTTCTGGTGAGCCTTGGATGTTTTGTGCTGCTTTTCAGATAGTCTCATCTTATTCACATATTTGGTTGGTGGGACCTCTGTCTCAGTGAGAGCACAGTATCTCTGCAAGGGATGTCTGCAGCTGACTTGGGGGAACAAACCTGCTGGTCATTGCTCTTCAGCAAGCAGCAAAGAGAATCTGGAGTGTGAACTTTATGCGTTCCAGAAGTGTTGACTTGCTGCTCATCTCATTTCTGCTGGAGGTAGAAGAATGCAGGTTGTTTTCAGGGAGATCACATAAACTTGAAATACTGTTTTATTTTTTGCTTTAAAACATGACTCAGGGAAAAAACTTGTATAAATCGCTGATAGACAACAGATTTCAGGTCCTGTTGGCATGTGACTTTACGGTGTGCTACTTATCCTGTTCAGATATGCAGATATGGTTGTTTGAAGATGATTTCACGTCTGATTTCAGTACAAGAGCAGTACCCAGGCTTCAGAGAATCTGTCACGTTGGTTGTGGAGTGCTAAGTTTGTTTCCCAGCTCTGCTATCACCTTGGACCTTAAACTTTGCTCAAGCATTCAGGCGGTGTGTTCTCTGAATTCAATCCTCTTTCTCCTCGTCTTCTCTCTCAGGAAGAAAGGAAAAGGGGATATGTTTAAGCCTATTTTGCTGGAGGCATCTGTGTATAGAATAACGCCAGAATACCCAGCTCAGCTGTGGGCAATGGTGCTGTTCTGCTTGTAGGTTACTAAACAGCAGCGATGTTACCCAAATTTAGGTCCCTCTTGCTCCACTTCAAATTGCCAAAATGTCAGATAACCTTATTGTTCTTTGCAGAATGCTTTTTTTTTTTTAAATGATAATGAATTAAAGCCAGTTTCATATCAGTGTTCTGTAGTTCTGACTTTTATGAGCAGAAGGTACAGTGGTTCCTGAGTGGGACGAGAGAGAACTCTTGACTGGGAGCTGTCATGCAACATCTTCCTTCAGTTGAGTGTTCCGGTGGTGTTGAGCCCCTTGGGAGTCAGTGGATGAGAACCAGTTTTTCTTTGGAACAGAGAGGCTGGGCTGAAGAAAGTCTTTGGGTTTTAATCAGCCTTATCTGATGTCTCTTTTTAGGTGAAGAGAGATGATACTGGTGCAATACACGTCACTAAGCAGAGGCAACTCCATCTACACTATGACCTCATCAACTTTACTGTAAGTCTCAATACTACAGAATGGTCAATTCCTTACATTTATAATGAAATTAATGCAGAAAATATATCTCAGTAGTCCTTAGTTCTATAATATTGGCATCACAAACGTAGTGTAAGAAGTGGCTGTGTTTATTTGGGGCTGACTGAAAATGTCCTTAAAACTGGGACTCTGGAAAACCAGCACAAGTGAAATAGTAGTAACTGAAGGATGAAAAATAAGTAGCGCGAAGGCAACAATTCTGCCCTTTCTTGGGAAGGGGGTGTATCCTTGGTGAGGAAATGCAAATCTGACAAGAAAGATTCTTATTCTGTATTCTCACTAAAAAGAATGCAAACTTTGGTGTAGTTGGCTCAGGAAAGTTCTAGCGTTTCCGTACATGAGTGTTTGCTAAAGCAGCATAATTGATGCTTTCAACAACAAAAAACTTGTTCAACTCTAAAACGCTTTAAAGAATATAGTGAGTAAAACACACAAAGGCCAAGGTGCCAACGTTGAAATCCACATCAGCTAGAATTTGAAGTTTGCTAACAAATATATGTGGCTGTTTAAAAAAAAAAAAAGATAAAATTGTAAAAGCAGCACACACACACACCCCTTTTTTGTTTGTGGGGTTTTGGACATAAGTAGAAACCTCGGAGTACGGATGATAGACTTTGAGTTAAGTTTAACTGTACTGTTTCTCTTCATAATGCCTCCTGATGCCATATTTACCTCCTAAGGAATTTGAGAACAAGTGTTGTAGTAGTCTTGGTTTTGAGACTTTTGGATAGAAAGTTTGCTGGAGCATAGTGCTCCAAGAGGACAAGAACCCTGGAGAATACTTGTCTACAGGTGTTTTCTCCGAAGAAGGCTTCTTTTTCTTAGTGTTAAAGCTGATACTCCAGAAGGAGCCTCCCTGTCTCCACCTCAGGAGTTACCAGAAGGTGCTGTTATGAAGGGACTGTGTATATTAACAAAGCTACCAGCCATCCTAGAGCATCACAGAATCACAGGATGCTGTGGGGTTGGAAGGGACCTCTGGAGATCATCTAGTCCAAGCCCCTCCCACAGCAGGTTGCACAGGAACGTGTCCAGGTGGGGTTGGAATGTCTCCAGAGATGGAGACTCCACCACCTCTCTGGGCAGCCTCATCCAAGGCTCTGCCACCCTCAAAGTCAAGAAGTTCCTCCTTGTGGTTTAGCTGGAACTTCTGATGTTCAGATCTGTGAAAGTTTTTGCCTGTTCCTCTGCATAGATCTTTCACCTTCTACTAAAGATTTCCATGGAATCTGAAGAGAAACCAGAGTACGGTTCCAGTGGGGATGTGGCCAGAGCCTGTTCAGTTGGCCTCTAATTGCATAAGCATTGCTGCAATCTGTGATTTGTTGCTTTTTCAGTGGATAAACTCACGGACAGCAGTGCTCCTGGACAGCGTGGAGAAACTGCATGTGATAGATCGTCAGACGCAGGAGGAGCTGGAGACCATAGAGATCTCAGAAGTTCAGCTGGTCTACAACAGCAGCCACTTCAAATCGCTGGCCACGGGAGGCAACGTCAGCGAGGCCCTGGTAGGCACAAAGGACCTGCTTGTGTTGGCTCACTCTGTTCCATGTAGACCCCAAGCAGAAGCTTGGAGCTTTGGAAAAAGGTCTTTTTGAAGCATCTCAGAAATCATACGTGGTGTTGATGTGGCCAGCTGAGAGATCACATCTGCTTTTCTGCATTGATACTTTTAGGAGCTGCTCTTAAGATATCAAGCTTTGGAACACTTTGTATAGGACAAAAGCTGATGTGCTTGATTCTGCAAGAGGTTCCTATAGATTTTTCTACTCTGTGTGCCTGCAAATACTCTGCTGTGGCCGTGCCTGTGCAGCATGTGGGTTCCCTGCCCTTGTCTCACAGATTCTCATGCAGGGGTTGGGAGGATGAAACATGGTACCTACGCTTGTTGGTACTATGCTGCTTTCTTGTTTGAAGTACAACACCAAAAGCATCCATACCGGTGGAAGTTCAGGCAATTCAAATGTGGTTTTTCCTCTCCTGTGTATTTGTCTTTTTTCATTTTGACCTTTATGCTTGGTTTGTGGATTTTTTGGGGGACGTTTTTGTATCTGAGGATAAACACAGAGCACTGCTTGCGGATCCTTAGGACTCCATCGTGTTTTCTGGGCAGTTGGAGCTCAGTAGCACTTCAAGCTGTGTTCACAAGCAGGAAGGAGGGACAGCAGAGATTTTTTTACTTCCTACTGCCCAGCAACCTGTGGTGGTCTCTCCCAGTCCTCATTTTGATTCCTGAATTACAAAGTGTCTCTAAAGTTCAAGTGTATAGATGTTTCTTGAGAAATTTTACAAAAACATAAAGCAGTTTTATTTGGGTGTGATTTTTCTCCCTGTAGGCGTTGGTTGGAGAGAAAGCTTGTTATCAGTCCATCAGCAGCTGCGGGGGGCAGGTCTTTTACCTTGGAACTAAGGTAAATGTGGGGAGGTTTTATTAAGTGAAAACAGAGGGCATTCTCTGATGGCAGCTCATCTTCTGGAGAAGAGCAATTTTTTTATTCTATGGAGATGTGAATCAGGGGTGGGTTCTTTATGCGCTTGTGTCATGGGGTTAAAGAAATGTGCAGTAATTTGGTTTTAGCCAAGGTATGGGCTAAGTAGGACACTGTCGTAGTTTCACAGTATCCTTCCTGCTGCTTAAAGGTAGACTTAGTGTTACTTTACTGACATCTCCTCTGTCCTAAATGTGCTAGTGAGCAACCAGAGGGAAATAAGACAGTGGGGACAAATAGACTCTGTTGCATGGAATGATAAAAAGAATATCCTATTCACTTTTCTTGTCCCTCAGTGCAGGCTTATCTGTAAAAAAACAGAAGTGGCCTATAGGGTGGCATGTGGAAGTAGGAGAAGAAGTGAAGGATGGTATCTCTGAGCAGATGGGTTGTAAGGCCACATAAAGGATATTTTCTGTTAAATATAAACATCCAATTTATTACTGCCATGCCAAGCTTGAGAATGGCTTTACTTAGCTTCGCCCTCTGATGGGTCTGGGGGATACCATGGGCTGCATGTGCAACTGTAAGTAAATAACGTGGTTTTTTTTCTTTTCCTTTTCTAGTCTGTTCATGTTATGACATTGAGAAGCTGGAGAGAGGTACGTTGAGAGGAAAACTGTGCAGCTCAGTAGGTTCAAATCACTTAAGTGTAGCTTGAGAGGAGGGGAGGGACCATTTGTGAAGCACTTTCTGAGCACTGTGTTCAGGATCCCTGGTTTGCTACACACAGCTTTCCGTGGTGGGACACTACAGGACTCCTCATACAAAAATTGCAGGCTGAACAGAGACCTTGTTCTCCCAAACCTTGCCATGTTTCAGCTTCTGTTAACAAGACCAAATCAGTGCCATGTATGACTTGGGAGGACTCTGTGTGTGTAAGCCTTGTGTCTGGCAGATAAGCATAGTCACAGAATCACAGAGTTGTAGGGTTTGGAAAGGACTTTTGGAGATCATCTAGTCCAAGCCCCCTGCCAGAGGGAGTGGAAGGAAATCTGGTTCACTGTATTTTATCTCCAGCTACTGCAGGAGCTGCATCGTAAAATCCACCAAAGTCTACCTAGGAAGTTAATTGGATTTTTAGATCCTTGTTTCTGTTGGTAGAAGGTCCAATATGACTTGTTATTTTAGAGAGTTGATCACCTTCTGAAACAAGAGCGTCTCACTGATGCCCTGGCTCTAGCTTGGTCTTTTTATGAAGGTAAAGCAAAGGCTGTAGTAGGTAAGTGTATTTTTGTTGGTGTGTGGTTTGTGTTTTGTTTTGATTTGTTGTTTGGTGGTTTTTTGTTTTTGTTTTT
>VXBW01001619.1:429737-448313 GCA_013400375.1 Thinocorus orbignyianus
TGCAGGTGTTGGTTGTTGTGGAGGTTGTTGGTGGGGGGGGGGGGGGGGGGAAAGCAGGGTTGTCTTTGGCAGAAATAACACCTTTGTTATGGGTTGATTTGGCTTTTTTGGAGTCATAGTCCCTTTAGCAGTTTTCAGATGCACATTAGGCTTCTCTATGTTGTGACCCCTCTCTGTTGCCACTTTGCCATGAAAGAGGTGGATCCAGGTGCTAGAATATTCCTGAAGGTCACGAGTGACCTGTAGGGAATCTTCAACCTGGGGTTACATCGCCTCTGTTAAGCAGGTATTTTTATCCAGGTCTCCTCTGACTGTGTAACTGACTGGAAGCACTGCTGGGTTTTGGCACTGTGTTTCCTAGAAAGGAGGATGCTCTGTGTTTACTTGGCTTGTTATGATAAACACACGAGTTATGCCAGAAACTGCTGCTGATTTGAACTGGATGCATTGAATTTTCAGTCCCTAACTTATGATGGTTTTGACAGAAGAGGCCCAACTTCTCAGGATAAGGTCCTCCTGCTGTGAATTTTCTGGTATATGAACGTGTGTGTCACTTTAATGCATGGATGTAATGCAATTTAGCAGCTTGTTTTTCAACACTCAAAAGAATTACTGTCTTTTTGAGTTGGCATTTATGAATTGTTTGCTCTTGTAGAGCATTTAATTCAGCTTCTTTGCATCAGAGCATCCTCCAGCCAATTAGCCTCACGTACAGTCTTTATCAGCTCTCCATTATTTGTTCTCTCCATGTTAAACAGCACTCAGGACTGTTCTTGCCATTCCTCTGCTGGAACAGTCTTTTCATTGAGAGAATAAGCTCTTTCAAAGAAGAGCACTCTAAAAGTAGATCGTAAAGTTGTGTATTTAGGTATCCTGACTTCTGTGTCTGAAGGGTGGTGGTGTTAGCACCTGAGCTTGTGGGATTTATATGTCCTCTTATAGCTTAGATGAGAAAAGCTTCTTTCCCTCCCCTCTCCTTCCTTCTAGGCTTGACTGGGGACACAAGCAAGCGGAAAGCGGTGATTGCAGACCGAGTGAGTCACTGATCTCTTCCTTCCTAAGTGGAGTTTCACATATGCTGATGGGATACTAACTGTGTTCCTGGAAGGAGTGGCTTTTATCCTCCAGAAGTTGGTACAACTAACTCTAGAAAGTGCACGTGTGCCTTTTGCTAGGACTGCGAGCAGAATTTAGATGAGACTTAGGAAATATCTTTTGGGTAAAGGTGGGAATAAAATCTGCAGCATTAGAGAAGTAAGATGTGACATTATCGTCCAGGTCTTGAGATCTCTGGTCCCCTCACAGTGGAGAGAAGCCCTTTTTGTAGGTAACTCCAGAGTTTCCTCATCTCTGGTTGGCGAGTGTCCATCAGTATGTAACTTGGTGACTCTGAGGGTGAAAACTGTCCCCATATACATGGACACAAAATTAACTCTTCAGCTGGCCCTGTTCAGTTGTAACAGGAACCTGTTTCTGGGAAGGGTTTAAAATACATAATTACTGCAATAATTGTTTACCTATTCTTTGTTTTTTATGGATATTTTGTTATCAGGTAAGTAAGTGTTGGTGTTTAAGATACTATAACTTAAGCTTTCGGTAACAACCATGGCCTAGGGTGTGTTCATTGGCCTGCAAACTTACTGGCAGACTGGCTACCCAGTTTCTTGGTCACTTACAGTTAGTGTAGGCCTCCAGTATCCAACGGGGCCACTCTGTGCCATGTTAAGCCTCTTGGCAGCCTCTTCCCCCTTCTCCTTCCTGCCCACAGCAGTTCATACCCAAAATGGGACAACAGCTTTACAGTCCTGCCAACACCCCAGGTCAGACTATTAAACTCTATCTAGTGTAGGATGAGAGTTAATTTTCTTGTTCATTGTAATTCAGATGGTGGAAATCCTTCTCCATTATGCTGATCGGACTTTGAAGAAATGTCCTGACCAAGGAAAAATCCAGGTTATGGAGCAGCATTTTCAGGTATGGTGTTTCAGAGGACTCTCAAATTATTATTATTTTTTTTTTAATTGAATGTGGCTTTGCTACAGAAATTACTTGTGTATTTTTGAAAAATATTGCTGTGTTTCACCTCTGTGGTGTGCACTAATGAAATCAGGACTTAGTGGCACTTGGGTGGCAGAGCAGAACCTCTACGCCCTCTGTCCTCTGCCAAAGTGTGACTGGAGTTGTTCTCCATATGAAACAGCATATGGAAAAATCTGTAACAGTGCCAGCCATCTCAGATAACTCACTGATTCTGCTCTCTCTTGGCTAGGCTTCATTTTGTGCTCTGCAGGATTTTTGCCAATCACTACAGCTTTTCATTTTTTTCATGTTTCCTCCACAGGACGTGGTGCCCGTCATAGTTGATTACTGTCTCTTACTCCAGCGCATGTAAGTCCGAGTTTACAAACCTCTCTCTCAAGGTGAACCACCAAACCCCTGTACCCTCCTGAGTGCTGTCTCCTATAGTATCACGTGGGTTAGAGGAATTGGATTGTGTTGTGCGTCACGTCACAGTTTAGAGAAATGCTTAAAAACTGATCCTAAAGTCAATGTACTCGGTACTCAAAGAAAAGCATGTCTTAAATTGTTATTGATGTGTGGAGGAAGAAAAGTTTGCCTCAAACTGTTTCACCCATATCATGCTCTTAGGAAAATCTGTCAAGGCAGCTTCTTCCTTATCATCATCATTTCCCCTCAAACAGCAGGGGGTTTTTGCTGCATCCATAGCTGATGTATTCTGGGCAGCTGCCCATAACTGGCATCAGTAGAGGAGCTGAACAGGCCATTCAGCTCCTGCATTTGAGAAATCCAGAGAAAATGAGATTTCATTTTGAAGCCCTGAGGAAGTAGGTAAGTAAGGAGATTTTAGTAAGACTATTTGATAACTAAACACTTCTTTCCCCCTAGGGATCTATTATTTAACCAGATATACGATAAGATGAGTGAGAATTCAGTAGCTAAAGGCATCTTTCTGGAGTGCTTGGAGCCATATATCTTAAGTGATAAGCTGATGGGAATCACAGCTCAAGTGATGAAAGACTTGCTGCTTCACTTCCAAGACAAGAACAGGTTGGAAAATTTGGAAGCCTGCATTGTGCATATGGATATCACCAGCTTAGACATACAGCAGGTGAGCTGTTTTACTGCATGCTGTGTTGAGCTCCTCTGAATAAATGACAACGTGCCCGTTTCACCGATGCAAACTTCTTCTGCTTCTAAGCACAGCATAGCACGTGGGAAACAAGGTGCCACCTTCCAACAGACAAGACTTACACGATCCAAACTGTTCATGCCTTTGCTCCCTAGTTTGTAACAAGAGCTTATCCCTGGGTTCAAATTTAACAAGTATGGGAATGATTTAGCTTGGCTGTGTCCATCCTGTAACACGCATGCTCCTATAAATAAGATTTTATTTCCCTCAGTTTACACAAACTGAGGTAGGTATCAGCAGTTGAATGGGTTGGAAACTGCTGGTCTGTCAGAATTAGCCTGATATTCACAATCAGTCTTTCCTGGTTTGAGGATCAAAGGCTGCAAAGGCACTAGGAACCGAAGTTGTGTTTGTCAGTTTGGTGCCTGCCAGCCTGCTTCTCTTTGGGCCCTTTCTCATGCGTGACAAAGTTAGTGCAGCAAGGAGGTGTTCCTGCTGGGTGGTTCTCTATTCCTTTGCCAGTTCTTAGTCCCACAGTGTGGGAATTCCTTTCCATTCCAAGGAGGGAACTGCTTGGGGACTTGACAAAATGATTCACTAACCCAACCAAAAGGCATACCAGTGCAATCAAGGGTGTTGAAGAACTGATTTTTTTTTTAATTTTATTATTATTATATTTTTTTTATTCCTTAACCTCACTCAGGTTATGAATGTTAGAATCTAAACTGTTGGGTTCCATGTTTGCAGCATGAGCAATAAGCTGGATGCTTCCTTTGGGAATCTGCTATCCTTGCAGACACCAGTTCTGCAAGTGGAAATTCTCATTCTGCTTTCAATCGTACTGTGGGGTGATGCAAATATGAGGAGAGAGATTGTACTTGAGAGACTGAGGAATGAGAAACCCGTGAGCTGAGAGCAGCTGTGTATCTACATTGTGCTTTTCTTTTTGCCTTGCAGGTTGTTCTTCTGTGCTGGGAAAACCATCTCTATGATGCCATGATCTACGTCTACAACAGTGGGATGAATGACTTCATCAGTCCCATGGAGGTAGGAAGGATGCTCACTGCAGTCAGTTGTTGTTTGGCTGTTCAACAGAGTCTTTCTGAGAAACAGCATTTCAAACCCAATGCATTATTTTCTCTTTTAGTGCGTGTATGGGTGTTTTTTTTTCTCATTTCAAGGGAGGAATGATGTATGACACATACAGTTTATTTGACTGGATGCAGTAAAGGAGAAAAGAAACTTGTAATTACTGTGGTTTAGAACACAGATTTCCTTGCTGAAGTAGCAGTGCTCTGCACAGTTAGGGCAGGAAATTTAGTTGTGTAAATAAATACAAAACAAAAGCAGCAAAAGAGAGTAACATGGTGACTTGAGGAGACTGAATTGCAAACCTGTCTGCTGAAAGATTTGGTGCTGGGGATGAGCGTGGCCTGTGTTTCATGATGCTGAGAGAGCATTAACTTTCTGCACAACGGGATTAACAGGGGTGTAGGTGTGAGAGGTTCTGTGAGCACCTCCTGTTTATTTTCCTTCTTACTGTTCTGCTGCTGCTGACACAATAGTCTATTAATACACATTAAAGAGTGATGGTAACAAAGGGTGTCCTTACCTGTGTACAGCATTTAGAAAAGAAACCCAGAAGCTAGGAATGTCCTTGCATTGAGGCAGGCTTTGTTCTTAGCACTTGGGTGTGATCTGCTGGATAAGAGGAAGCTCTGGGGAGACCTTATTGCAGCTTTCCAGGATCTTAAGGGAGCTGCAGGAGAGCTGGAGAGGGGAAGTGTAGTGACAGGACAAGGGGGAATGGTTTTAAATTGGAAGAGGGGAGATTGATATGAGATATTAGGAAGAAATTCTTTGGTGTGAGGGTCGTGAGGCCTTGGCCTAGGTTGCCCTGAGAAGCTGTGGGTGCCCCATCCCTGGAGGGGCTCAAGGCCAGGCTGGATGGGGCTTGGAGCAACCTGCTCTGGTGGGAGGTGTCCCTGCCCAGGGCAGGGGGCTTGGAACTGGATGATCTTGAAGGTCCCTTCCAGCTCTAACCAGTCTATGATCCTATGATCTGTGTCTGTCAGCAGTAGCGGAGGACAGTTGTCATGCTGTACCTGAAGCTACTGGAAATCCTGACGATGTGCCTGATACACCAGTTGCTCTTGAAGCCTGTAGCTGTAAGGTCAAGCTGTTTCAGTATAGAAGCATTGCTGGTGTTTTCTCAGCTGGAAGTGGGACTGGTCGGTTTTGCTCCAACTGTTACTTCTGAGTTAACTGAACGTTGCTTTTTGTATTGTGCCCTGTGCTTGGGGTTAGATTTGATTGAATGAAGGCATCCTACTGGCAGGGGAGTTGGAACTTGATGATCTTTAAGGTCTCTTACAACTCTAACCATTCTATGATTTTATGAAGGCCCTTTTTTCATAACATCATAACAAAGCAACCTTTGCCACATCTTGGTGTCCTCTGCACCTTTCAATTATAAGCCACGGTGAGAAAGTAAGAGTTTGTGGGGAAGACACCCCGTTGATCCCTGCTTTAAAACCACGCGGATTGTTTGCTTTGAGCTTTTCTAGCTGCTTGAGCACTGCTTTCTTTCTCATTACAGAAGCTCTTCAAAGTCATTGCTCCTCCACTGAACGCTGGGAAGTCTCTCACAGGTAAAGAGTTTTTTTCCCTTTAGGGGTTTCTCGTTGGGATATTTGCTGTTTTGAATATCTCTAGTCACTTCCAGCAGAAGGATGCAGAAAGGATCTTAACCAATAGAAAGGTCTGGGAGAAAGGAAACTCTTCTAGCTCTATTTGCTGTGTGTAAAACAGCTCAACTTACCATGTATAGTGTGTCAGAGAGGTGTTTTGTTAACAGCTGGGAAAAATGATTGTATCTCTGTACGTTGTTTTGTGAAGAAAAGGTGACAAATGTGTCTTTATTTTGTAGATGAGCAGGTGGTAATGGGCAACAAGCTGCTTGTATATATAAGGTAAGGTCCTTTAGAAAGTGAGAGGTGTTGCCTAGTGGTGGCACCATTTTTATTATTTTTAACTGTAGTTGCATAATCTCATGGTGTGAAACTGTGTAGAACAGCAATGGCTGCTTTGTACAGCTGTCTTAAAGTTCCAGTGGCTTCTTGTTTTGCATCCTGCGAATGGGTGGGTAGGACAAAGTTGGAGACCTAGAGCTCAAGTTACTGCCAGTATGCCAAGACCATGTCTTTATCTTGACAATTTGGTTTGAGTTCTTTGTCCCGTGTCTGACACTGCTCCTTGAATAAGGACTCTGTAGCCTAAAAAGTTGGGGTTTAGCCTGTTCTGCCATGCTTTTTGGGATAACTGTGCTCAGCTGCCACTCTGTATTGCCTGTCATTTGCAGGAGGTCATTATGAGATGGCACAGTACCGATGAATTAGTGAACTTCTGGATTCTGTTCAATGTCATGAATGCTACATTCTGCATTACTCCTGCTTCCTAAAATGCAAGAGTAAAGATTTTTAGCTTATTCTGCATTAACAGCAGCGCTGTCTGCTTTTGAGATGTACAAAATAAATTTGTTTGGCTTGTTTTAAGAGCGTCCTGAAAACTAACTCAGAAAAGAAACCTGTTCTCAGCAATCTGTTCAATGTCAGAATGTATTAAAAATGCTTTTCTCCCCCCACCTTCTCCATAGCTGCTGCTTGGCAGGCCGTGCGTATCCACTGGGCGATATTCCTGAAGATCTGGTACCTCTGGTTAAAAATCAGGTGAGGAACCAATGGAAAGGAAACTTTCCTGTATGAAGTTTTTAAAAGAAGCTGCCTGTGTCTTATTTCATGGGTTTCTGACAGAAAACTATTACCAATCTGACTGACGACTGTACCCTCGTGATGTGAGTGTATGCCACTGCAAATCCCAAATAAACTTTTAAAGAATAAAATCACACAGTTAGTGCAATCTAAACATTTAAGCTTAACGGTTTTCTTTCAGTTGTGAATTGGGATGTGGGAACATAGAGTTCTTAATGGCAGTAATGCTGATTAGGGTTTTTTTTCCTCACATTCTTTACTACAGAGTTAACAGAAAGTTGTAGCTGTCTTTTCTTTGTAAACTTGACTATGACTTGCATAATTGTAGAGGATTTTTCCTGTTTTCAAGTGTCTGTAACGTGGGATTGACAGGAGTAGAAAGTGAAATGACATCAAAAAACTTTTAACTGAATATTTCTTTCTTCTTGCCAAAACTGGAGTGAGTTTTCCTGTCTCAGATATTGCACATCTGGCCTCTTTGCACAGCAAAGTGTTAAATTCAGCGCAGTCATCTTCCACAGCGAAGGTCCCCTTAGATACATTTCTGTCAGTCTTAGCCGTTGTATCCTGTCACCAAATCTTCACCTCTGAGCCTTCTCCAGGCTCAGGTATTCAGGGCACACAGTCATCTGTCCTCTAGGGGTAATTCCTGTGCGTGGGGAGAAAATGTATGCATTGTAGAGTGGGGTTGATGGTTGGACTCCATGATCCTAAGGGTCTTTTCCAACCTGAATGATTCTATGATTCTAGGTAGTGTTCAGTAGGTAGAAATGTCTCTACTTAGTAGTTCTTGGTTGCAGGTTTCTCTGAGGCTTTTGATATTATGGTCTTAATTATATTTGTTCATGCTCGTCTCTACTCATCAAGATGATCATCAAGATCTCCTCAGACTACTCGTCTTGAGAGCCTCCTTTGGCAAGAGGGAGGTTCTGGGGGTTCACAGAACTGGGAAAGGGTTTAACAGTTAGGTGTCTTCTGGTACTTGGAGAGAAAGGAGGATGCAGTCAATTCTGAACTTGAAGTCCTGCATTCTAGCATTTGATTCCAGTTTATGTGATTTCAGCTTTTTGCAGGACGATTTTTGGGTTGGCCTACAACCCTTTCTTGTTGTCACTAATGTCTATGACTATATCTGAGGTCTGGAGTGAGATGAGTTTGTGACAGCTATGAGGTCTGTGATTCAGGCTGTTTGACAACTGCTTATGTCCCTGATGTCCTTATTACTGGCTCCTGCCCTCAGCAGTGAAGGGAAGAAGCTTTCCCAAAAGACTGTTTCACAGTGATGGTGTTTAGAAAGACAATTTCTCCTCTCTAATAGTCAGTGCTGCTCTGAGATAACTTAAAATGATACCCAGTTTCTTCCTTCTCATGAGAAACACCATTAAGCAACCTGTGGGTTCATATTTTCCACTCTCGTGGTGACTCTGTTATGGTTCCCTGCTTTCTCAAGTCTGTTCTAGCTCTGGTTAGGAGGTGATAGATTTGGTACTACATCCCTCTTCATCCACCCATCTTGGCCTTCCTTAGTTTTGGAAAGTTGGCCCTGAGCATGTCCAGCCACTCTGCTTGTAAGGCAGGATCTCACCTGCCTCAGAAAAGTCTTACACCAATGTTTATGGGCTCTGAAGCTGCTGGTTTTACAGCATCTGGTAGCATTCCTGGGTGCTTGGTTTCAGCGACATCTTTTTGTCTAGGTGCTTGAATCCACTCTAACTGCACCATGGGGGCTTTTTGTTTTGTTTTTATAAGAGTTCCCTGCAGGCAGGTGGGTATCAGGTTCAAGGAGACCAACAGGGAAGGTTGTGAGTCTGAAAGCTAAACAGCTATAACTTCTCCTGACTTCACTGCTGCTGTGGTGACAGGATAATTACCTCGGAGCAGGAGTAAATGAGAGAACGTGGCATTTCCTGAGGATGGCTGGGAGAGTGTGTTGCCTGTCAGTTCTTCCCTGGGTTCCCAGTGTGGATCTTAACACGTGCTCTGCTCGTTTTCTGCTGGAAGCCAGATCTCTTGTGAGCATGTTTGAGACAACTGGAGCTGTCTCTGCCCTGTTCATTCCCTGGGAGGGTCTGGACACCTCCGCCAGCAATCAGTAAAGGTCAATAAAGGGAGCTGGTTTAATTTTGAAAGACATGTTCAAGCTTCAGGAGCTAGAAAGTCGATGGAGGAGACGGAGAGTGGAGTAGCACCCAAGTCAGTCTTTGCAGGACCAAAAGCTTTGTGCCTCAAAGTGAGGGGGCAGATTTGACTGTCTCGTTCCGAGGGAACTGGTGACAAGGAGAGGAACTGTGCCCTGGGTGAGGAGAAGTTGCAAAGCTTCTCAGGAGATCTGCCAGGGAGGGAAGGAGGGAGTTATCTGATTTCATACACTTTGGTCTACAAGTATAAGTCTTAATTTTTACTTAATAAATCGGTTGGTGAGTCTAAGGAGGGGGAATTTTTTTCCTACAAGCGACAGAAAATGTAATGCAAGTAAGAACCCTGATGGACTCCTGAGGTGCTTTAAAGCTTTAGTGCAAAGCAGATAAATGGTGCCGCTTTCCCACACGCTTGTGCTGTGAGTTACCTGAAATCCATAGGAAAGGCTCTAAGTTTGCTTGAATTTTCATTGCAGGTCTTTGAATTTCTCATCCGGCTCCATTCAGCCGAGGGATCTGTGGATGAAGAGGTCTACCCTTACGTTCGGACCTTGCTGCACTTCGACACTCGGGAATTCCTTAATGTTCTTGCTCTGGTAAGAGGCTGCTGATCTCCTCCAGCAGAACAAAGCAATGTTGGTTTTTCCATCATCTCCGTCATGACTGCACGATCTGTAGGATTCCTGTTAAAAAGTTCATGCTTTAGCTAAACCAGTAGCTGCTGGCTAGAAGCAGGAATGGTTTTGATAATGTGTTCTATGAGATATCAGAGGAGATCAAAATAATCCTTTATAGCCCTAAATATAATAGATGAAAGTGCCATTATACAGCGAAGACTTTGGTAACACAAGAATCGTGTCTTTGTAGAGAGTGTAAGGATCTGTCTTTCTTTTTTCCTTTCCAAATTTCCTGAATTTCCTCTATTTGGACCTGTTACTTTTACTTGAATACCTAAGAACCGTTTTGGTAGTTAGAAAAGAGCAAATTGTGTCTTGGAACCCGCTGCTTAGGCGATATGTGCAGAAGGGACTTAAAAGCATTGTCAGCTTTGTGATACAGCTACTGCTTTGGGTTTGCTTGTGTTTCTGGGGTTGGCAGTGGAAGAACATTCTTCTTAAGGTGTCAGTGTTTTCACTCCTGCAGACTTTTGAAGACTTCAAGAATGACAAGCAAGCTGTGGAATATCAACAGAGAATCGTGGACATACTTCTGAAAGTGAGTGTGCCTGAAAATCAACCTCTGTGTTTCCATCTGACCCATTACATACAGCACTGTGTAGTAAAACCTGGCGTTTGGATGAGGTGTTTCCAGCCCTGCCCCGGGTGATGCCTCAGAGAAGGTGGTGGGCAGGAGCTTGGATCCACCTCAGCTGAGGCTGTTGCTTGGGTTTTCAGAAGCCATGCCTTGTGCACATTAAACATGGTGTCAGAGAGGTCTCCTTTCCCATCTGTGATTTCACCTGGCTTGTACTTTGTTGTCAAATCTCTTCTCTCTGCACTGTTAAGTTTAATTTTATCTGTTTCTTAATGATTCCACTCTCTGATGCCTTCTGAGCCAGGGGGGAAGCTCTCAGGAATCCGGTGCCAATGCTCTTCTGGTAAAACCCTGCTCCCCTTGTCTGTAAATGCTGTGTTTGGGATGTAACGTACCCGGCATGACAGGCCTATCTTTAGTAAACGGGAGAGAAGAGGAATGTCAGAGTTATCAGCCTGGTGCTCCAGAAACCACTTGTCGTTTGGAGACCGTGTTTCCCTAACAATGAATGTTCTCATTAAAAGCTATCGCTGCCAAATGCCTTTTGCTTTCCCCTTCAAAGCTGTCAGCATTAATAATGAGTAACTCTGCTTGGAAGCTGTTTATGTATAAACATATCATAAGCAGCGTTTCCCTGTCACTGTCATGGTTGATAGACGAGAGCAAGGGGGTGAATTGGGTGACAACAGGAGGCTGTGTTGGAGATAGCACCACTGTGGGGACAATTTTGTGGGCCTGCCTGAGCAGGACGTTGCTGTAAGGCTGTTAGTTAGCCCTGTGCTGGGCTAGGCTTGGGTTTTTTGTGTCTTTAGCTGCTGTCAGCAGGAGGTGGCACGCTGCAGCTGTGTTCTGGAGCTGCTGTGGGATGTGTCCCTGTGGCCCGGTGTGGGTGTGATGGAGCTGTGCACAGCCCTGCTCTGTGCTGCTGGCCACATAGCCAGCCTCCGCCACCACCGAATCCAACCCTGCTCTCGGGGAGGGGTTGTGAGGGGTGCTGGAGGATGAAGCACATCTGCAGGCAGACAGTTTGGTGTTGTGAGGCCTGTCAGTCCCTTGGTCTGGAACCTGCTCTCCTTTTGGATCAAAATTTAAAGAAATCTCAAAACTTTTTATTTAAAAAAAACCCACACGCGTCCACTTGGAAATAACTGCACTTCTAAAATAGTTTGGGCAACACAGACGTTCTGCTAATGCTGATCTAAACTTTGCCAAGTGTGTTGTCTTGTAGAAAGTCCCCATGGTTGGCCTGCAGCCTGCGGAAGGTCGCTCTGTTTCAGAAGGATACTATTTTCACATTCGCATGGACTGAAAAGGGCCCAGTTTGTGAAAAAAAAGAAAAAGAGAAAGCCAAACTGAATGAAACACTCCTATTGTTTTAGCTGGTTTTAAATGTTATTAGCTAATGCCATTCTGACTTGGCACTTGTATAAAATAGAAAATTAAAATTCTTTATTTAAAAAGGGTAGCATTGGCTGATGTTTCAAGCAGAACTCTGCTTGCTTCCTTAATGTGTCTCACCTCTCCACCTCCACTTGTGTAAGATAACTGTTAGTATCTCATGGGGATCTGCAATTCCAGGTCTCTTAAAGAAATACTTTTTTTTTTCTCCCAAACTGAGACTGAATGAGGTTATAAACCATGAGATGCTCCATGTCTAGGCTTTGCTAGAGCACTTCTTAGATGTTAGTTGACAGAGTTGTTCAGGTGATGGATTTCCTCCCAGCTAAACCCACTGCTCTGAAAGGAGGGACTCTCCAAACGGGGACATTTCACTTTCCCTTAGTGTTTAGGATTTTTTTTTTTAGAAGCATGAGACACCAAGTCAGAATGCATCACTCTTGGTTTTATATGCCAGACAGGCGACAAGCACTGCTCGGGTTTCAAATCCATTTCGTAGTGACTCTTAGATATTCTGTTTTTCTGTAATTTCTAGTTAAATCAGCACAGCCAGAACTTCCTCAAAGTATTCATAGACTAAAAGCTAATTTAATGTGAGAAAAGAAACTTTTTTTTTTAGTCATTTGATCAGTTCTTCTGTGTATCACAGTTGAAGAGGTGAATGCCCAGGGCTTAAAGTCAAATGTGATGTTCCAGGCCCCTCATCTTTGTAGCCCTCTGCTGTCCCCTCTCCAGCAGTTCCCTGTCCTTCTGGAACTGGGGAGCCCAGAACTGGTCCCAGTGCTCCAGATGGGGCCTCCCGAGGGCAGAGCAGAGGGGCAGGATGACCTCCCTACACCTGCTGGTCACACTCTTCTTGATGCCCCTCAGGATGCCGTTGGCCGCCTTGGCCTCAGGGGCCCATTGCTGGCTTATGGGCATCCTGTTGTCCACCCTTGTCCATCCTTGTTGTCCCTTGAGTATAGGGCAGAGAGGTCGAGCCTCTTCACCTTTAGGGTTGAGGTGATATCGCAAGGCCACATCTGGTGTTGATCTCTTCAGGTGACACAGTTAAATGCCATGGGAGGTGTCTTATCGTTTGACCTTCAGGGTGGGCTAGCACCTGGAGATTGTGCGAACATCTCGGGTAGGATTTCTTGTTGCAGTGTCCTGGTTGCTTTCCCAGGGGCAGCTGCGGAATCAGTCCCTTGTAGTTTTATTTTTCCTTTTTCTTCTCTTGCGTCTCAGGTCATGGTAGAGAATTCTGACTTCACCCCATCGCAAGTTGGCTGTCTCTTTACCTTCCTTGCCCGTCAGCTTGCCAAGCCCAACAACACGTTGTTTGTGAACAGGACGCTTTTTGACCAGGCAAGTGTATTCCTTTGTGAGGGGAGGAGTGAAAAAATTCCAAACAGGGTGCAGCACCGCAGAAAGCGTGGCCGTTGCTGGGGAGTGAAGCAATTCTGGAAGGATTGGTGGGGTATAAAACCACATCTTGCTGGGACCTTGGTGTGGTTTCAAAGCAGCGGAGTAGGAAAGACCACAGAAGCACAGTGTGGTCCTTATTTCAGCTTGTCTGCTGGAATTGGGTGAGAAGTAGGGTCAGGTGGAACAGGCTCTGCTCCTCTCCATGGATGGGCAGATTCCTGTGGTCACTGGTGTATCAGGAGAGGGAAAACAAAGGTCCATAAGGGCCGGAACCAAGCTGTTTATATTTAAACCCCAGTGAGCATTTTGGTGGCTCTGTTGTCACTTCTTACATGTACAACAACGCTTGTAGAGCTGGTAATTTCTAGTTTGCGTGGCCACCATCCTTCTCTGCTGTTTGAAATGGGCTGATATGCACCAATGCAAGCCTAAAGCTTCTGTGGGTGAAATTTATATCCCAGTTTAAGTCTCAGAAGTTCCTGGGACTGAGGAGGTGGCTTCAATGGCTACAGCGGTTGTACTTCGATGATAATATTGTGTATATGATGAACAGTAATTAAAATAGAAAATATATGTCCTTTGTTATGATTTAAGGCCAAGGAAGTCTGTGGAAGCTAAATGGATTTGGATTAAACACTGTAATTACAGACATATTAAATTTTATGAATTACACGATTTCCTGTTTTTCTGAGAGCGATGGCACAACCCAGGAGAGAAGTTGAAAAGGGTCAGTGTAGGGGTTCCAGCTGTTTGCTGTGGGGTCCCCTGGCTTTTTCTGTTTTCCTTGGGTTCCCCAAAGTTTGGTTCTAGACCCTGGTGCAGAGATCATGGGTTTCCCTCCCTGGAGCCTTTCAGCAGTTCTTGGTTACTCCAGTATTCTTGAGTGTCCTTACTTATAGGGTGAAGCAACACCTCATGGGTGAATGGTACATTCAGGAAGCACTGTTGTGTGCTGGTTTGTTGTTGCCTTTATTGATGCTTACCATCTGCTTGTTAGGTACGTGCTTCTGGCTGTGGTCACCAAGCCTGACTCATGCCACCTTCTTCATCCTTGCACAGGTCCTTGAGTTTCTGTGCAGCCCAGATGATGACTCCCGCCATTCAGAGAGGCAGCAGGTAACGGCCTTCAGGGGAACATTCCTTTAAGCACCAGGTGTGACCAGAGCATAGAGCGAAGCTCAGCCTCATGGGGAAGATTTGGTGGCTGAAGGTCGTGTGTTAAGGCTGTCACCTGATGTGGGGATGGCACCCAGCAGGGAAGAATACACAGCAGGGGTGAAAGGGAGGATCCTACCTCAACATTGCCCACAGGAGAGGTTTGACAGCAATAAGAACAGTGGCAGGAAAAGTCCTGGATAAGCACATGACCCTTCTAGTTAATGGGCAATCAATTAAAAAAATAAAAATAAAAAACCTGTAAAATAAACCCTGTGTTAGTAACTCAGGGATGAATGGAGCAGGAGGAGTGTGCTTCTGAATGGCGCTGGCTTTGTGGCTGCTGCTGCAGGATCAATAACTGCCCTTCAATGTCTGCAGGTCCTTTTAGAATTGCTCCAGGCAGGAGGGATAGTACAGTTTGAAGAGAGTCGTCTTATCCAGATGGCAGAAAAAGCAGAATTGTAAGTTGCCTTGTACAATATATAAATACTGCCTTTAAATCTCCTCCAAAGCCTTTTTTTCCCCTCCTCGTTTCTTGTTCCTACTTTGCAGCTGTGTTTGGGATTATTTTGTCTATGCATTCACATATGCTTCATTTCATATGTTCGTATTTAGTCCCAGTCCTTTTATCTTCACTCTACTGAGTGTTCTTACAGAAAGCATTGTTGAGATGAGAGGGGGTAGAGCTGTGGAAACCCTTCAGCGCTGAAACCCTGTGGGGCTTGATGAGTTTTGGCACTTCCTATCCTAGAGTCCAGGCTTTGTTCAAAGCTGTGGTTGTCTGTTTGAGTGCTCTGCCACTGACAGATGGAGATGACTTGTCTGGGTGTGACCCACAGGTGGATTTAAAAGCACGTAGGGGTCTGAAGCCACCCCCATGGTACTCATTTTAGAACTGAGTAGGAGAGACAAACGCGGTATCTGGAAAGGCTGAAAATTTCTACCATCCCCTTGAGATGTTTTACGCTTCCAGAAGGAGTCTGTCGTGCCTGGACAGAGTCAGCCAGGGAGGGGCATCTCCATCCCAGTCTTGAGTTTGGATGTTGTGTGAATTGATCCACCCTACTACAAAGGGCTGGAGGGACACAGGTGCAGAGGTGGGGTATGCCGTGCCTGCCTTTCCTAGAAGGAGTTACCCAACCAAATTTTTCAGACTCAGGAAATGCATTTTTTTTTTTTTTCCTTTCTTGCTTCAGAGAATTTAACAGCCAGAACCACCAGCTCAACCACTTCCAGCAGAGCTGAAAGATTTCTAGTGTGATGTTGTTTAGCGGATGTTTTTTCATTTGCTTTTCCCTCAGTTGCATCTTTTTTTATCTAACATTTATTAAAATCTGCAGGTAGGAAGCTGTGTCATAGCACAGTACTGAGTCATGTTTGGAGGATTTCTTCAGATTACTGTTGTGCATTGGCCTAGCTTAGAACTGAGTGTGTTATGGAAATAAGATGATCCACGAACAGCAGAACCTGTGAAACCTGGTTTCTTCAAGGATTTTTGTCCCTTATCCTGCTGGTCACCCCAGTAAATCCAGTTTTCCATTCCGTACCATAACCTCCCAAAAAGAGGACAGTGGGTGGGCTGATTGGTTTGTGCCTGAGACTAAATGGTGTATGGAAACAGGAGCCACCCAACCTGTGTGCTGAAAACCTTCACATAAGATATTTCCAAATGCTTTTTGTAAAACATGGTATATTTTCTTTTGAGTGCTGCTGCATGGTACTGGGTTTGAGCTGCCTACCTCTATTCTGCTGGCTCAACTGAGTGTATTTTTCCTAACGTGGAAAGTATTCCTCCTTTTAGCTATCAGATTTGTGAGTTCATGTATGAACGAGAGCTTCGCTATGACAAAATAATCGGCTGTTACCTGCGTGATCCAGTCAGAAAGGTGAGTAAATCGAGTGCTTCTGGCCCTTTCTTCATCACAGCAAGGCAGCCTGTCCACTCTGTTGTACTTCTCTAGCTTAAAAAGTGTCCTCCTTTACACCTGAGCTTTCTTAGTTATAGTCAAGGCTGTTTGTGTGTGTTTTGGAGCTGAGCTGATTCTTTTTAAAGCTTCGGAGTTTTTGGTTCCTTTTTAAATTTAGACAATGCTAATACCTAAAACCTGAGTACAGGGCTTTTTGAGTACAGTAGCTGCAATACTTTGTTTTTGCCATCAGCCCCTTCTTTTCTCCTCCTGGACAGAGTCTCTCTGCCCTTTCTATCTCTTTGCAGTTGCCTCCTGTGTGTCTCTAAGTTGTGTATCTGCCACAGTTTTTGAGGTATTCTCTTCCCCACCTCCAACAGGAGGGTCTGGCAAATGTCAGCTCACCAGCTCCTTCTGAAACCACCATGCCGAAAGTTTTGTGGGGGAAGGAGTCAGAAGAGAGGTTGTGACAGTGAGATGGTCAAAAAAATGTGGAAGAGGAGAGCGTGTGAGCTGAGGACAGTGCAGGAGAACATGGGGGAGAGGCTAATGTCAAAGAGGAATTCAGGAATATGCTGGGACAACTGGCCTGCCCTCTGGTAGAGCATTCTTTTCTCTCTGCCTGTGCTCCTGCAGTGCAGAGAGATGTCCTGTCCTTTCACCCTCTGAGCGAGAGGGGGACATTTCTAATAGTGGAAGAACAGTTCTCTTTGACCTCAGTGCTTAACGCGTTTAACATCAATTCTGTTCCTCTTGGCTTTTTTTCCCTGGCAGTTCTTCAGGAGCTATTCAGGGATGTATAATCTTGCCTGCAGATAACTTATCCTGACTTGCCCTAGAGGACTAGCCCTGAGCTCATCCGAAGACTCTTTGAAATGCCCTCCCTTGCCAAAAATCTACTGCTGTCAGCGGCGCTGCAGAACATAATATACCATTTATGGGTTTATGCTTTACAGGAAGAAGTTTTCAACTATATCCATAACATCCTCTCCATGCCTGGCTACAGCGCTGAAGAAAAGCAGTCTGTGTGGCAGAAAGCTTTGGAACACATAGAGGTACAGTGTATCCTAAACCCATGGAACTGCTCTGTAAGCAGGGAGTGTTACTGTGTCCAGCCTCAACTGTTTGGGAAGCCCTGACTTTAAAGTTTTAGTAGTCTCATGTCTTAATATTAGTGCATCTCTTAGATTCAGGCTGGTTTCACGTATTACTCTCTAGATAATGTCACCCTCTCAGGGGTGATGGCCAGTGAGTGCTGTGAAGCAGCAGAGGGATCGATCACCAAGTCCTTCATCTCCTGATGAACTGACACCACTGACCTCACAGCCTGTGCTATCAAATTCCTCATCTTAAAACGCTCGTAGTGTTCAACTGTGGCCCCTGCCACTGTGGGAAGACTGGGTTGTATCTTCTCCAGCATGACACAGGCTGCTGCTAGACTTCTCTAGTTAATAACTTTTCCCATCTCTGCGATCTCTCTTTGCTTCAGGGGATGGAGATGTCTCTGAAATAATTGTCCAGTCAGGAGACATGGGGAATCCGTAATAACTCTACTTCTTACAAGGTGGTGGCAGGCCCCTCCAGGGTGATCTGGAGATAAGCCAGGAAAATAATTCTTTCTATAAAACAAGCAGTCGTGCGCTTGCCCAGACTGCTTAGCAGGGAATGGCCTCAGAATTCCGTGTCTTGTGAGGTGAACAAAAAAAACTGTACTAGGTATTTTTGAAAGATACAGAATACTTTTAGTCTCTACCAGCATCTGCAAGTAGGGCATGACTAATGAGAAAATGGACCAAGGGGGGAAAATGATTCGAAAGACAATAAACAAAGAAATGCTGTGAATCTGGCTGTATGACATGCAGCTCGCTGAGCTCACACCCGCTCCCAGAGGCACTTTTGGAGCCCGTGGGAATTGGTGGTAATAGTTGTGCTGTGGCTGAGTGGGCCTGGCTCATGACAGCATCTCCCACAGCATCCTCATAGGTGAGCTTAGGAAGTGTGGGTTAGATGAATGGACAGCGAGGTGGATTGAAAACTGGCTGAAAGACAGAGCTCAGAGGGTTGTGATTAGTGGCACAGAATCTAGTTGGAGATCTGTAACTAGTGGTGTTCCCCAGGGGTCAGTGCTGGGTCCAGTCCTCTTCCATATAGTCATCAATGACCTGGATGAAGGCATGGAATGTCCCCTCAGCAAGTTTGCTGATGACACACAGCTGGGGGGGGTGGCTGATACACCAGAAGGCTGTGCCACCATCCAGTGAGACCTGGACAGGCTGGAGAGCTGCGCAGAGAGGAACCTGATGAAATTCAACCAGAGCAAGTGTCAGGTGCTGCACCTGGGGAGGAATAACCCCCTGCACCAGGACAGGTTGGGGGGGACCTACTGGAGAGCA
>VXBW01001619.1:448718-461111 GCA_013400375.1 Thinocorus orbignyianus
GAGCCAGCAACGGGCCCCTGAGGCCAAGAAGGCCAATGGCATCCTGTGGGGCATCAGGAAGAGTGTGACCAGTAGGTGGAGGAAGGTCATTCTCCCCCTCTGCTCTGCCTTGGGGAGGTCCAGTCCAGAGCACTGGGTCCAGTTCTGGACTCCCCCGTTCCAGAAGGACAGGGAACTGCTGGAGAGGGGACAGCAAAGGGCTACAAAGATGCTGAGGGGCCAGGAGTATCCCTCTGATGAAAGGCCGAGGGACTTGGGGCTTTTGAGTCTGGAGAAGAGAAGGCTGAGGGGGGATCTGATCAACACCTGTAAATACTTCAAGGATGGGTGTCAGGAGGATGGGGTTACAAGGAACCTGCTTTTAAACCTTCCTGGTTCAGTTCAATTGAAGCCAGTTAAACACTGTTTCCATTTGATGGAGGAATGCCCTGGGATGAACTGGGGACTCTGTTTCCTCTCTGCTGCTGGCTCCTGCCTGGCACTGGCTGGGGTCCTTGGCAGGGGGTAAAAGGCAGTTGTCAGGAAAACCTGATGAAATAATTTCCTCACCTTAAGGCTGAGATGTGGTCTCGTCGGTGTGAAGATTTTTTTGCATTTTTATAAGGCTTGTTCTCTAGTAAAATCATCAACTTTCAGAAATGCCCCTTTCAAATGTCCCTTCCTTTATTTTTTTTTCCCAAATCCACTTTTTGTGTGACGGTATTAATTATTTTACAGGCTTTCCTCTAGGCAGAGATGTGGTTACGCTATGAATGGGCTCTGTGAAACTGTGTAATTCCATTGCTTATGGAATCAAAAGTGATTATTCTTGTTGTGTTTCCCTCCTTGAAGGAGCTGCTGTTGCTGAGTCCATGTAAAGCAGCCGACTTGGTCGCCATTCACTTCAGCGAGCAGATCGAGAGCATCATTGCCAACCTGCAGGTAAAACATCAGACTTCCCTGATGTTGGCACTTCTTTGCGGTGGGGGTTGCTGTTTCCTCGGGGGAAATGATTGCTAAGAGGGATGGGTGAGCTGTCACTGCGTCGTAAATGGAAGAAAAATAGCTTGACAGTTCCTCAGCTGCAGGAATTGATACATTTCATAGAATCATTGAATGGTTACAGCTGGAAGGGACCTTCAAGATCATCCAGTTCCAACCCCCCTGCCCTGGGCAGGGACACCTCCCACCAGAGCAGGTTGCTCCAAGCCCCATCCAGCCTGGCCTTGAACCCCTCCAGGGATGGGGCAGCCACAGCTTCTCTGGGTAACCTGTTCCAGGTTCTCAACACTCTCACAGCAAAGAATTTCTTCCTAATATCTCATCTAAATCTCCCCTCTTCCAATTTCAGACCATTCACCCTTGTCCTGTCTTTCCACTCCCTGACCAAGAGTCCCTCTCCAGCTCTCTTGGAGCTCCCTTCAGATCCTGGAAGGCTGCAATAAGGTCTCCCCAGAGCCTCCTCTTGTCAAAGCTGAAGAGCCCCAGCTCTCTCAGCCTGTCTTCATAGGAGAGGTGCTCCCTCCCTCTAATCGTCTTGGTGACCCTCCACTGGACCTGTTCCACCAGGTCCATGTCCTTTCCCTGTTGAAGGCTCCAGAGCTGGTCACAGGACCTCTTTGGCAGGCACCAGCCATGAAAAATATTTTATTCAATGGATATAGTTTAGGAATGACTGTTCATAGCACATTTTTTTAAATAGTAATGCCCTTTCTCCTCCCGTTGTACAGGACCAGTTTTTACTCTTCCAGTTTCTGAGGAGTCTTCTTGACCCGAGGTATGTAAGAAAATGAGGCCATTTGCCAACTAGAGCTTGAAAACATGGATTAATTCCTCAACACAGCCCACAGCCAAGTTTAGAGCTCAGAAAAGGTGACGTGCTCTTCAAACTGCCCAAAGTTGAGAAGGATTGCACAGAAATAAGTATTCTGGGGAATGCCCTTTAGCAGAGCCCATCCCAGCTTCCTAACTGGGAAGCGGTGTGGGTTCCAGTACGTGCTGGTGGGAGTCTGTGACAGCTGCTGTTGGAAGGGCTGTGAAGTGGTTACCCCGGGGCTGAAGCTGCCGATGCTGTGCTCAGAAATAGAGGTGTCTGTTCTCAGCCCACCGACTGATTACTCCACCGAGGTGCCCAAGTTTTAACATAAATAGAAAAGCAGTTTTGGTCTCTTGGCATTTTTCATTTCTTTCTTATTTCAAAATTGCTGCTGTGTTTCACTGCAAACTTTAACTACTTGCCTACTCCATCTGCTCCTCTTCCTTCGCTGTTTCAGCACTGAGTGTTCTCTTTCTGTTGAATCGCTTTCAAACGCTGCAAGACTTTGCTTTCCTTTCTTTATTTTGCCAGACATTTATATATGCACAGCTCCAGTTGCCTTCAGGCAATCGTTAATGCAATTTAAGGCCAGATCTTGTTTTGTCAATCAGCTACAAATTAATTGTGCCTTAGGAGAAGGAGTTAAGAGTAGGAGAAGGGAATATTGTCTAAATTCAAGTGTAAATGTTTCAGCTCTCATTGAAATGGAATAAAAAGCATGAATTGGAAGCTAGAACCTGGAATTAATCGGTTTTTGGATTTGTTTTTTTTCTCAGGATGTAAATTAAAAATAATTTAAAAAACCCACATGTTTTATTATTTCTTGAATTTTACAGCTGTGTTTGCATGGAAGGTATGAACTTCCATACCTATTTTATTTCTTAGATATCAGTGTAAAATCAGTATTTTACTGAGAAATTCTTTTGATTTGGTTTTACGGGAGAGAAGTTAGATTTAGTTAATAAATTAATACCTTTTTGTTATAAAAATTGAATAGCTAAGCAGAAGTGATACCCAATGGGATGTTAAGTAGGATTCTCTTAGTGCTGTGAGACCACTTGCAGCAAGTGAGACCCAATGAAGGTAGTAATTAACCTGGATTGTAATTTTATTTGTAGAGTGGCTTTCATAATCTCAGAGTAATAGTCATATCTAATTTAGCTCTGCCATAATTAGAGCTAAATACAACACTTTCTCCTGTATTTATCTTATAATAAAAGCAATGAGTGATGTGTTCCAGCCAGTGATAGGAAGCAAGGTTGTGTAGCTGATCTTTGAAGAGATCTCTGCTTCTCCCTCCCCAGGCTGATGGTCAGGAGCATCAGGCCACGTGGCTCCTCACCCTGTCCCTCAGCAAAGCTTGTTTATGGTTCCTTTCCTCTCTGTTTCAAAGCCCACTGATTCCCTGCAGGAAGATGTTCAGCATCCCAAATCGTGGAGATGAACTACCTACTGACTAGGTTGATGTTGCCAAAATAACAAGTGAAAGAGAAGCGGGACAGTTACGCAGAAAAGTTGAACCCAATACTCATAGTTTGGGTTCATGTGTTCTGGTGAAAGCAGAAAGTTTGCAAGGCCAAGGCTTCACCTCCTGTTAATAAATGATGTTGTCAATAAGAAGTGTTCTGTAGGGATACTAGATTGCTGGAGGGGTTTTGTTGTTTGTTTTTCTTTTTAATTTTTTTAATAACGCTCAAGGTTCTTTGGTCTGGTTTCAGCGCTGCTTCTGAGGCCTACCGAAATGAGCTGAACCGTATCCTGAGGGAGGAAACCTGCCCTGCAGGACCTAATCTGTAGCTGTACCTCTACTTTGTAGAACATCTCTTCATAAAATAGCCATTAGCTTCTGCTGAAAACATCTCTCTCTTCTCAGTCCATCTAAATCTTTCCATGCTTCTTTCTGAGCAAAAAACCTTATTAAAACAGTCTCTTAAAGCAGTAAATGAGCTCTTAATGTCACAAATACCAATGATTGCTTGATCATGTGGGGACAAGATTCATCGTGCTGGTCTAACTATCCTAGTTGGTGGAATTGCATTAGGGATTAATTTGGCCCATTTAATTTAGATAGAGATTTATTTTCAAGGAGGTGGAGGGAGGGGGGGAAGGGAGGAAACAGGGTTAACAGAAATTGCCTGGGGAAATTAAAACCAAATGTCCATATGTTTGCGTCTTGTAAGAAGCCACAGAAAACAGAGTGTGGTGTGATTGCTCAGCTCATTAATCACAGCCTTCGCTTCATTTCCATTTTCAACCCTTAAGTTTTTTTCCCTCTAAAATAAACCCCAGTGCAGTGAAGCGTGTCCGTTTGCAGCATGTGTTTGTGTATTAGTGTGCAACAACATGAAGTTATTTAGCCATACAGTGTTCTGGGTCTATAAATACAGTAACAGATACCTAAGCTTTTAGGTTCTTTGACAGCTCTTCTCACTTCCCAGCCACCTGTGGCGCTCACAAGGCTCGCTTGTGCCAGGTTTTGGGAGAAACCCAGTGATTCTCTCTTCCTTTTAGGAAAGGGCAGGGAGAGTGTGGCAGGGGAGGTGCTGGCCATGATTGTACTGAAGATGAGCTGGACCTGCAAGTCTCAAGAGTGTTGCTTAGTTTTTCATGTTACCGAAATCCAACTTTTTTTCCTGTTCTCTGTGTTTCTTAAGTGAAATGGTTAAGAAAAAAGTCAGCTTGCTCATGAAACCATGAATACTAGCTGCCAGAGTTATTTCCAAACTAGAAGTTTGTTCTTGTACTGAAAATATTTGACTTGCCGTTTTTCTAGATAGAGATCGTTTGAGATAGACTAAAATAAAGAAGGGCTTTCTAGTCGCCAAAAGGGGAGAACGCTGCCTCCCTCCCAGGCACTGGGAATTTGCAGGGGCTGTGCTGTGGAGGCAGTGGATGGTGAATGCAGGAGGCCAGAATTTAGTGTTCTTGGTTGGTCCTTCAAAGGTCTATGCTTTATTTGATGTTGGAACACAGTAGTTTGGGTACCAGTTCTTGCATGACTGTGTCCGTACTTTGGATGCTGTGTGATCAGTACCTGCACGAGGTTTTAATTTTATTTCTGGGCAAATATAATCAAGTGATGGACACTGTCATCATGATGAGCTTCTTTTGGTTTGGTAGAGGCATGATCTTCTCCTGGCCTTTCTTGGATGATAATAATCCACTTAGCTCCTGTAGCTCCTGGGAAATACAGGTTTATATTGCCTATCAGGCCTTTTCCATCCCGTGGTTGTAGGGTTTGCACATGGACACATCTTCTCTTGCTCAGGAATTTCTGTTCAGAAAGGTAACAAAGCTAAATATGTACCTTGATCTGTTTTCTTTCCAAGCAGGAGCTTCAGAACAGGTCTAAGAGCCCTTTTTCCTAGACAGGATAAACTGCTGCTGTTTCTCTGCACGAGGCATCAATGCTAGAACTGCCACCTGAGGTTTCACCTGCAGTGGTGGGGAATTGCTGTTGGTTTCATAAGGCTGCAGGTGCTACACCCGCTTCTAGGACAGCATCATCCTTTCTACCCTAACTCTTTGAAATCTCTTGCTTTGTGTTGCTCTCTTTAAAAACAAGATCAGTGGAAAACAGTCAGGATACAGGGACAGTCATGGGCACTGCAGACAATTCTGTTCTCTGTTTTGTTTCCCCTATATCAGGGGAGAAATAGAATAAAAATAAGCCACGGGATTAGAAAATGGCACTGCACGAACAACTGCGGTGCCAGCAGCTGCTGCTGGAGTTGGAGAAATCCTTTTTACAGGGACATCTTTATTAAATGAGTTTGATTGTACTCTGAGCTTCACCTACAGGAACAACCTCGGCTAGAATCAGAAGGGAAGTTCTAGTTTGACCTCCTGGAGGGCTCTGGCCAGGAAAGGTTATCCACAGCCCTGCCCAGAAGAGAAGGGTTCCACCCTAGCAGTGGTGCTTGTGAGGGGCCAGAGGAAGCTGGGGAGACAACAAAGGCAGGAAGCCCAGAAGAGTTGGGAGACTTCACCCACCTGTGTTGATGGAGCAGGTCCCCTGTGGGGAGATGTGGCAGATGTCCTTAGTTCCATCTGAATACAGTTCTGCGGTGCAGCTGGTTGCAAAACCCTCGAGCGAGGATGCAGCCTTTGGCTGAGCAATATGCGGAGTCAGGTTCAAAACCTTAGAGTTGGCAAACTGCTCTAGCAGTGACCATGAAGCACAGAGTTATTGCCTCTGCAAGAGCAAAACCCATCTCGCCACTTCTGCACTGTCTGAGAAGAGAAACTCAATAAAACTGGGATTGTTTCCCTAAAAGAAGCACGAGCTCATATCTTGGTGAGGTAGATAAAAGGGGTCATATTCCAGCAGATGTGATCTGTGATCACATTAAAATGTGATAACTGAAGCTAAAAGCAACAAAACATTTTCTCAAGCATGTGCAGAGCAGGTCTGTAGGACAAATAGACAGTCAGCAGCTAAAAAGACCACTCAGAGACCATAAGGTTTAATTGAGGAAATCAGGTGAGTTCTTCTTGCCTCTTTGCTATAGAACTGCTTAAGATGTGTCTGTGCTGGTATCTTGCTTCCCAGGGGTCTTTGATAGTCTAATTTATACTAAGGCATCAGTAGAATATGTTGTGGAACAAATGACATGCCTACTAACAGACCTCTAGCACCAGTAACTAGTAGAAACGGCATAATTTTTCTTTTAAAACCAGATATTTTTACATCTGTATTAAGGATAAAAGTCAACACACAATTAATCCATTGCCTGAAACTGAAACTGTTCTTTCTAGCCAAACTTCTGGGATAGAATTTGACTTGTGTGGGGTTTTTTTGTATTCCAGAGAAGGCATCAACCAAGACCTGATACACTTACCGCCCTGTGTCACTGAGCAGTTCATTGAGCTGCTGTGTCAGTACAGCCCGGACGAGGTTTTGGAGACTCTTAAAGTTCTGGAATACTGCAGACTGGAAGAAACCATCCAGGTAGGAAGGACATTTATAAAGACAGGAGCTAGGGGAGGTATTCACATGGGCTCCTACCTCTTTAAAGTGCTTATAAAATTAGATTTAGCCTAGGGTGTGGATTAGTTCCTGGATACTCATCCAAATCCGTATCTAACGCCGTTTGTCCCCTCAAGCTGCTGAGCTCCTTTCCCGCAGCATGGTTAGCTATATTTAATGTACTGAGCCTGAGTTTGGTCTCAGGGCTAATAAGAAACAAGCCGTTAGTGCTCTGAAGCTACTGAAGCAGAATAGAGACCGGCTGTGTTAATGTTGATTAACATGCTGAAGGTAAATGAAATCATGGGCCTGGGCTTTATGGGGGGGGGGAAAAAAACCCTGCCAAAATCTAACTAGTGCTGGGAGAACAACTGTTTCTTCCCTTTATGAAAAAGTTAACAATAATCTTTGATGTTGATTGATAGGTTTTCTTTATTTCTTTAAAAATAAAAGACTTTAATGCTGGCGATGGCAGTGCAAGTTGAGAAATAAAAAACGCACAGGCAGTGGGGGGGAGTAGGAGCACAGCTCTGGCTGGGTAATGTGCCTCTGAACACATGGAGCCTCAGTCCTTCCTAACCATCTGCTTGTCATTGTCTCCAGGAGTAAACAAACACTGGCAGATTTCTTCAGACAGGCATTTACCTTTTTTTAATTCTTTTTTTTCCTCCTTTTAACTCAGATAACCCAGAAACATCAACTCCATGAAGCTTCTTCATATTTACTGGAGAAGAAGGGAGATGTCCATGGTGCCTTTCTGGTTATGCTTGAGGTAGGGCACGCTGAAATCCTGGACGTGGCACTTTTGCCATGACAGCGTGGCGTGAGATGCCATCAGCAGGAGGGCCTCTGCTAAGGTTTGGCATTGTCGTTGCTTCTCAGTTTGCTTCCCACTAGAATCCTTGGAAGCATTTACCTTCTGTCAAATAACAATATGTTGGGTTGCCTGTGGACTCAGCAGATCAGGATATTTTTCTGGCACGTCTTCAAATATCCAGTAGATAAGAAAAACAAATTACAGCATCTATTAATCAAAAATCATCTTTCAGCTTCTGTTTTCCTTTCTGTATTTGGAAAGACGTTTATGCTACATTAGCCATACTGGGGAGGAAAACAAAGGCAAACCTTTGTCCCCATACCTTTTAAAAACACTTCTGTTGAGATTTTGGTAGTTCACTGTTCTCTCTTTTGTTTCAGTGGCTGCAGAGCAAGTTGCTGATGCTTACGCAAGATGATGAAGGTAAGAGTTACCAAGTGGAGTTCCAGTTTCTATGAAAAAGAGGTAAACACAAAAGTGTAAACTGTATATGTCTGGTATGTGGCATAAAGAGATCCTATTTCAGCTTTGTAGGTATTTTGTTGGCATTTTTTAAATGTTTATATTCACATGGCTGTGGTAGTTGTTCTGCTGATGCTTCCTTATTTCCACACTCTGATCTTGCTAGAGATGTAGAACAAGCTGTAAGGGATGGGGCTTTTTTCTCTGTGAGTGTGATCATCTGCCCAGTTAGCTTTTTTTGATCCTGACTGGTGCTCTTACTGGTTTACCAGACAGGTTTCCTGTGTTGGAATCCACTCAGACTCCTTACTGAGCTTTAGCAGGCATTATGCCTGGACAGTGATGAGATGGCCGGAAGTAGCTTTTGTTGAAGCAAACTTTTCAGACAAGTATTCTGCCTACAGAAAATGAGTAGAATTGTGGAATAGTTAGAGTTGGAAGGGACCTTACAGATCATCCAGTTCCAACCCCCCTGCCCTGGGCAGGAACACCTCCCGCCACACCAGGTTGCTCCAAGCCCCATCCAGCCTGGCCTTGAACCCCTCCAGGGATGGGGCAGCCACAGCTTCTCTGGGCAACCTGGGCCAGTGCCTCACCACCCTCACAGCAAAGAATTTCTTCCTGAGATCTAATCTAAATCTCCCCTCTTGCAGTTTAAAACCCTTCCCTCTTGTCCTGTCGCTCCCCTCCCTGACCAAGAGTCCCTCCCCAGCTCTCCTGGAGCTCCCTTCAGATCCTGGAAGGCTGCTCCAAGGTCTCCCCGCAGCCTTCTCTTCTCCAGGCTGAACAGCCCCAGCTCTCTCAGCCTGTCCTCACAGCAAAGGTGCTCCAGCCCTCTGAGCATCTTGGTGTCCCTCTGCTGGACCCATTCCACCAGGTCCATGTCCTTTCTGTGTTGAGGACTCCAGAACTGGTCACAGGACTCCAGGTGGGGTCTCAGGAGCGCAGAGTGTATGCACAAGTGCACTTCCCACTTCCCAAAGACTCCTGGGCACCTAATTAAATGCAGCGCCCATGTTTATTACTTAATTGTATCCTATACCACAGCTAAGATCTTCCTTACTCCATTACATGGACTGTTTTGTGTGCCTGATTTATTGAACTATTCAGGAAAAATGCCAAAAATCAGCACCTGTCTTTATATTGCTGTTATTTGCTGTTAGTGGACAGACTTGAGACAAACAGCGTGATTTTCTTTTTCAGCATCACTGAGAGTTAATGTATCTAATAGTTTTTATAACTGCAATTTTTTTTTCCCCCAAAAGACTTAAGTTCAACTGAACTCCCCTTGCTAGAAAACATTGAAGATACCTTAATGAAAACAATTGCCCTTTGCCAGAGAAATTCACACAATTTAGACCAGCAACAGCGAGAGGTAAGGCAATAAAAAAATTGATCACTAAAATTAGTAAAGGCATTTGTATCTCCTGAAACTTTCCCTTCATGTGCTGCTTCCTTTCCCAATCTGTTGGGCACTGATATCTCTAAAGCGGTCAGTGTTGTCCTCTGCTTTGTGTTCTTGTAGTGGTTCAGGTTTTAGACCCATGAGAGAGAAACCCTCCCTTGTAAGGGTGAAGCACAGGATGAAGTGCACGTCGGCAGTGGAGAAGCAAATAAACAATGTCCTTTCCTCCATTTTTAGCTCCGGTTGAAGTTTTAGATTGATTGTAGATCGGACACTAAGGAAGGCATAGTCTGAGCCAACTTTTTGGTGGCACCAAGCTGGTGCTGCTGTCACTGTGGGTGCAGAATATTGCCATTCTGAATACATTCACAAATCCTGAATTTAATGTCAGCCTGGTCTTTGAGGAGTGGAGACAACCCCGCTTGTATCAGCTCTTACCAAGAGAACTGGGTGTCCCTGTCTCCTTATACTGAGGCTGCGTTTCCATTTTGCCAGTGTCAGTGACATAGAAGATGTCTTTACTCCTAAGATTTGGCATAATTTGTGTAGCTGGATTCAAAACTGGGAAGGTTGTTCCTGTGTCTGTAGAGGTGGCATGTGTGGACATCACCAAATCATAATTTCTTGTGAGCACTGTCCAGTGTATGACTGACCTGCTTGGTTTCTTCTCTTAAATGATCTTATTGTGCAACAGGCAGAGGTTGTGCGTTATTGAAGAGGCGTCTGTGTTGCACCCTGAGTGCTTTCGGCCCCTCTGCCTCCTCGGAGAGATCCAAATTAGTGGTTGCTCTCACTCTCTGGGTCCTGTTCCTCCTGCTGGAGCTGCTTTGTTAATGCCCAAGTAAGATACAACGTGATGTGAATTTTCACGGTTCCTGTAGGCTGCCTGGAGAATTTAGATGCTCCTTTCCATTTGGGAACCATTTTCTGTCCTGCCAACTATGTACACTGCCTCTGCACGGGAGAGTTTGCATCTCACATGGAGAAGTAGTTGGGGACTGAATGAAGTACAAGTAGATTTCTAATGTTGTCACAATTCAAGTAAAGAAACAAGCGAGAGTGGGGCTTAGGGAGCGACAGGAGCTGAACATCTTCTGTGCTCAGACCCCAGTGAAATATTTTCTTAGTCTAAGCTATGAGCAATCTAGACCGAATGCATATCCCAAATTGCTGAGTTCTGAGGTTGTTTTAGCTTGTTTCAGTTCTGTTCCATTGCAGTCATGAGAAACGTGGTTTCATTCTCCAGAATGTGGAAGTGAGTCTTTGGAAATGGACTCTGAAATCGGTCACAGCTCATTTTTACAGCCAGTGCTGCTGTGTTCTTACTGGGTGGTTTTTTTCCCCCTCTCATTCAATTATTTCAGGCCCTGTGGTTTCCCCTGCTGGAGGCTATGATGTCCCCACAGAAATTATCTGGTTCTTCACCATGTCGATACTCTGAATGTAAGTATTTTGGCCTTTGTGACCTCAAGTATTAATCAAAATCTGTGTGCTGTCTCTCCTCCTCTACTGAGCAAATAGAAGAAAAGCAGTTTTGTTACTCAATTCCGAAACTCGCTGCTCCTGCAGTAGATCTGGCCTGCAGTGGCTGTTGGACTGAGCTCAGGTTGGACATCCTAGTCTCTGAATTGGAAAGGAATGGATTCAATGGATGGACCACTCACTGGATAAGGAACTGGCTGGATGGCTGCACTCAAGGGGGTGTGGTCAACGGGTCAGTGTCCGAGGGGCAGGTGGGGACGAGGGGGGGGCCGCNCCTTCCAGTGACTGTTAGCTCTAGCTGGACTCCTGGGGATAGTTTTGCCGCGATCAGGAACCCCAAAACATACATCACCCTTCTTTCCTCAACTTACCTTTTTCTCTAAATTCAAGGTACCCTCTAGAGTATCCATTTTTTGAATCTAGTGCCTGTAGAAAAATAATCATCTGGAGTGATACTACAAACGATAAGAAGATAATCCACTTGGATCCTGCAGAACTACTTTGTTTTCATGCTCAAACTAGCTCATTATCTCCAGAAAGAATGTGGTTTGCTGGGTACAGTGCATCACATCTCAATATTGGCTCTTCCTCTGGGGAACTGGGGATGGAGGAACAAGTTTCATGCAAAGGTTGACACTAGGAAGTCTGTGGGACCATAACGTGGACAAGGCAACCGAGTTGTGCTTTGGTAGCAGTAGGAAAAGTAAACAAACAGTGCTAAAAAGTCAGTCTGAAAACATGAGTGTTTACTGTAGGTAGGGTGTAGGGAGGGGGAAGGAGATGTGTTGTGATGTTGAAAACTTTTAAATATACATTTTGATACAAGAAACTGTGTGTGCTTAGTGCAAAACATGTAGAACAAATTAATTAAAAAAAAAAAAACTCAAACAAAACCATCTTTCAAGCTAGAAAACTTAAATTGATATAAAACTCTCTTAATCTGAAAGGTTGATCTCTCTTTACTCCTTGAATCCTAACGAGCTGCTGATGGCTTTTGTGTTTGGTATTTCAGCTTTGAAGAGCTTGACAATGCAAGTACTGAACAACATGGCTGCGTTTATCGCTCTTCCCTCAATCCTGCAGAGAATCCTACAGGTGAGTAGTTTCTGAGGGGAAGCAGCTTTTACCAAGTTGGGCCGCTTAGTTCTTGGGAAGAGCTGAACACATTCCCGATACGATAGCAATTTCCATGTTGTCAAAGATTGGGTTAGTTGCCTGGTTCAGAGTATTTCATGAGAAGTTCAGTTGGTGAGATCTGAGTTGGAAAAGCTAATGGAATGAGTGACCTGGGAGACTTGATGCTCTGAGGAGACATGGGAACACACAGACCTGTGAGAAGAGAATTAAGCCGATTTCTGCAAACCAAATAAAATCATAGAATCATAGAATGGTTAGAGTTGGAAGGGACCTTAAAGATCATCAAGTTCCAACCCCCCTGCCATGGGCAGGGGCACCTCTCCCTA
>VXBW01001619.1:461325-473326 GCA_013400375.1 Thinocorus orbignyianus
CTGGGATTGCCACCTCCCAGGTGTAGGACTCTGCACTTGGCTTGGTTGAACTTCATGCCATTTGCGCTGGTCCAACTCTCCAGCCTGTCCAGGTCCCTCTGGATGGCATCCCTTCCCTCCAGTGTGTCAACCACACCACCGAGCTTGGTGTCATCGGCAAATTTGCTGAGGGTGAACTCTATCCCACTGTCCATGTCTCCAACAAAGATGTTAAATAGTACTGGTCCCAGTACTGACCCTTGCGGGACACCAGTTGTCACTGGCCACCACGTGTACATTGACCCATTAACCACAACTCTTTGAGTGCCGCCATCCAGCCAGTTCCTTATCCACCGAGTGGTCCATTCATCAAACCCATGACTCTCCAGTTTGGACACTAGGAGGTCATGTGGGACAGTGTCAAACGCTTTGCTTAAGTCCAGGTAGATGACGTCTGTTGCTCAATATATTCTCCTGAAGGTTGCAGTTACTTAGAACTGAAACTTAGCAGCTTGAAGGGCAAAGCTGCCATGAATTTCTCAGAGCTTGGAACTGAATTTGTTAAAAGCCATCTATCAAAGGTTCTGGGCTGGACGGTTGTGCAAACACTGACACAAAGTTTGTAGGCTTTGGAGAAGGAGATCAAGACTGAGCCATTTCACTTGATGGTGCAATGCATTATTTTAGAGCTGTTTAGAGGAGCAAACGTCTTGTAGATTTGCAAAGCGGGATCTTTCAAATCACAAGCAGATGTGATTTGTTAATTTGCAAAAGATGAGGTTGAGATTTAATAGCAAACCTTGAGAAATGCAGAAAATTAATTAGAGAAATTGTCTGCATCGTGGAGTGGAATGATTGAAGGGTTGAGAAAGCGTTCAATTACTCTTCAGGGTTTCTATTCCAGATGAGAGAAGAAAATGTAGAAAAGGGCTTACAGGCTTCACAGGGGGAACGTGGAGCTCTAGCAACCTATTAGCTTGATCTTAATATTATGCACGATTTTTTAATTTTGGAAAAAAATCGTAATTAAAGCCAGTGAAAAATGTTGTAAAAAGAGTGGCTGGAAAGCATGATCAAATGAAATATGATTTTATCAAAGGTAGAAAGCGTCGAGCAAACTTAATACCTCTTCAATAACTTATTTTGTCTAGTTTTAACTGGGGTGTTAGATCCAGCTTCCTGTTGAGTTGTGTTTGATGTTTAATGTGGGCAGGAGCGGATACTGAAGCTGTGAGTGAATGTGAGTGGGGAGGTTGTCAGGGAGGTTTTCCTGGGTTATGTTGAGAATTGCCAGAAAACCAGCGACCACCATGAAGGTAACACGGCTGGGAGGCATTAGAGTGTGGAGGAAGATCCTGTTCTCCCTTGGGAAGACTAGAAATTCTTGTTTGCAGTCTTCAAATATGTCATCCCTTTTCTATTCTGACAGACTCTTAGCAGAAATAGAAAAAACCCTTTTCTAGAGGCTGGCATTTGTGTCCCAGAGGCAAGAGATGAGTGAAATGCATTTGTCAGTTGTACGGGGGAGCGGTTGGTACGATGGGGCTACTGTGGAGGATAATGGGATGCTCACAGAGCATCAGGTGAAGCACTTTTACGAGGGACAGAAATGTGGAAGGCATTATTTCAAGCAGCCTGTGCAACTCTGGACACCAGGTTTGGAAGCGATGTCAGGGAAATTGCTCCTACTTGTTCCATTTCCCTGGTCAGCCTTATAAATTCAGTCTGACAGAACGGAGGTTTAAAGAGGGAGATGTTTCTGTACAGCTAGAGCAAAAAATGGAGAGAGATGATGACTTCTTGAAATGCATTCAGAGAAGGGCTGAATTCCAAGTAAAGAACTTAATAAAACAACAGTAGTAATTAGTACCTTGTAGCTCAGAAACACGTGTAGGGAAAATAGCGTCATAAAACTTGGTAGATCCTAAGGAAGGGAAGGTGGTTTTTATTTGCAGGATCTCTAAATAAATTAACTTTCCCTCTTAACGCTCATTCTTTTACAGATTTCATTCACACCCTTGCACTCAGGTCCTGGCAGACATCTAAGATGCATGGGGATGAGTGACGTGACCTGGGTCACTGGTGGGCAGCAGGGAGGGTGTCAGCCCTCCCGGCTGCGTCTCTGGGGTTCCTCTGATGATGATAGCTGAGGTTTGGATGGCTTAGTTACATCCTTTACAAGTTGCTGGCTGTTACAATGTGGATTTTGGCTTCTGAATCTCACTTAAGCTTCTGTAAATCGTAGGCCAGATTGCTCCATGTTTTGTTTTCCCTTGTTGGGAACCTGGATTTGAAATAAGTGTCTGTTGTCTGTTCTCCTGTGGGTTAACACAACGATGGGGGGTGATATTCCACAAACTTGTCATCCTCCTCACATTAGGACACGGGATCTTCCACTGATAACTTGTCTTGGGCTCTTACTGCTCTGCTGCCTTCAGAACTTGATACCCTATTCCACTTTGCAGCTGGGAGCAGTGTACTTTCTTACTGAGACAAGACCATTCATATAACCCTTTATTCCTCTACTTAAAACCACATGTTTCCTTTCATGCCAACCCTTATTTCTGAATTTCTGGGATTGCATTTTTCTGGGTTGCTCCTGCTTGTGTGTTTATGGTTGTGTTGTATTAAACTATTGCTCCAGGGCTTGTGCTGGGTGCCTGTGGGAGGTTTTCTTGTGTTTTTATTTTGGTGCACATCTTGGGCCTTGGAAGAACATCGCTTTGAATTCAGCTGGGAATATGATGTTGGGAGTGGTGATGAGTATGTCTCGCTGTGTGGGTGTCCAGCTGAAATGTTCAGAGGTTTAAAACCCTTTGGGATGAGGAGAGGAGAGGGAGCGCTGGGTTTTTTGCCACCCTGTGTAGTGTTGACCTGCCATCTGCTTCCTTGAGTTCTATGGGAATACCTTCTCTTCTCCAGGCTGAACAGCCCCAGCTCTCTCAGCCTGTCCTTACAGCAGAGGTCCTCCAGCCCTCTGAGCACCTTGGTGGCCTTCCACTGGACCTATTCCACCAAGTCCATGTCCTTTCTGTGTTGAGGACTCCAGAGCTGGACACAGGACTCCAGGTGGGGTCTCAGGAGCACAGAGCAGAGGGGGAGAATCCCCTCCCTGGTCCTGCTGGTCACGCTGCTTTTGATGCAGCCCAGGATGGGGTTGGTGGAGCAGAGACGTGCTGGAACTGCGGGTCTGGAAGGTAGGACAGCTGTCCAGGAATTAACAGGGTTTTTTATTTCTAATTTGTGTAAGGTGGATGACATCAGTCAACTGAGGTAGATTATCTTGCCTTTTTCTGAAAAGGAATTAGAGCATTCCAATTTTAAAGGGCTGTTTTTCTTCCTCTTCTGGGCTTAACTGCTGATAGATTATACCTTATGCAAATGTTAACTTTGTGACCAAAATGCTTCTCTAAAGGGCACCTTGCAGAGGGCTGGGACCAGACTCTGCAGCTTTCACACAAAACGGGGAGGCTCGTGGCATCTGCCTGTTCCAGCCTATTGACCCAACTTCATATGATTGAAGTCACGTGGAAAAAACGATCAATATATTTATATTCTTGCTCATCCTTAATAATGTAATAAACTTATTTATTAAATAGAAAGTCGGAAATAACCGTATTAGGAGGGATACTGGAGGAATCCTCCTGAGCATTAAGGAAAATTCCATGTCATTAAGGAGGTGAATGCTGCCTGAAGAGGGCTGAAAGGTTGAGTGTTAATTCCCTTACAAAACTGTAATCCCTCCTGAATGTTTTTTAAGTAGATGCAGCTGATGCCTCCCACAAAATGGAAAACTGGAGAAGCCAGAAATTTAAAACCAACCTGTAGGAACCCCAAAGTGGGGAAAGAATCTCAAAATCTGTTACAAATTGAAAGCAGAAAGCTCCAAAAAGCCTTAGCTTCTTTTTTTTTTTTTTTCCCTATCTCTGCTTAAGGCCTTACCTTTTTGTTGTTGTGTTTTCCTGTCCTGAAAATCAACGCTGGGATGAGTTTTCTGTGCAGTAGTTGCGCTGTCCCCTTGCAGATGGGACAAGCTGGAAGGGAATGGGTTTTTCTGAGTTCATGCTGCTTTTATTAGCACAGTTCTGTGAGTGCTGGTGGCAGTGAATGTGCTATTTGCCTGGACCCAGGAAAAAATTGGAAATGGAGGAGACCAGAACTGGCTGAAATGCAGTGTGAGCACCACTGGGTTGCATCCAGATACCTGCCAGCTTTGCCTGATCTGATCTGTCGGTCACGGCACTGGGCAGAGAGCTGGGCTATGGCTTGCCATGTTCCCAGGGAAGTACCAGCCTGGAAACAGCAGCTGTGACCTGTTCCCAGCTTGGTGCAACCAGTGCACTTGTGAATAATTGGGTGAAATCCAGTTGGCAGCCAGTCATGAGTGGTGTCCCTCAGGGCTCAGCTCTGGGGCCGGTCTTGTTTAATATCATTATTGGTGATCTGAATGAGGGGATTGAGTGCACCCTCAGTAGGTTTGCAGATGACACCAAACTAGGTGGGAGTGTTGATTTGCTTGAGGGTGGGAAAGCTCTACAGAGGTATCTGGACAGGTTGGATCCATGGGCCAAGGCCAATAGGATTGGGTTTAATAGGATCAAGTGCTGGGTCCTGCATTTTGGACACAACAACCCCATGCAGCGCTACAGGTTTGGGGAAGAGTGGCTNGGTGTAGAGAGGTGGGTGTTGGCCTCTTCTCACAAGGGAATCATGACAGCACCAGAGAAAACGGTCTGAAGTTGCAGCAGGGGAGGTTTAGACTGGATATTAGAAAGAACTACTTTACTGGAAGAGTGGTCAGGCGCTGGAAGAGCCTGCCCAGGGAGGTGATGGAGTCGCCATCCCTGGAGGTATTTCAGAAATGTGTAAATGGGGCACTTCAGGGCATGATCTAGAGATTGTTGGGTTGGGTGATTTGTTTTGTGGGGGTTTTTTTGGTTGGTCTCTTTCTTGTGTGTGTATGGTTTGACTCGATCTCAGTGAGTTAACTCTTTGGGTTCCCTTGGTCATCCTTACAAAGGTGAGTACCTGGTGGATACAAAAATCACTTCATCTACGTTATGGATTGTGTCCGTGCTACATTGGGAGTCCTGAGCTCCCTGATGCCCTCCATAATTCATGTGCTGACTCAGTGTAGTCCACTTTCTGTGGTGTTGCTTTTAAATTATGCACACGCCAAGAAAACTTAGCGTTGTTTGGGGCTTTCAACCTGCAGCTGAGGGGGTGTTGCGTAAGCCTGGGGGTGAGCTGTGGACCACCAGGGACTGAGGAGGGAATTACCCTCTGACCTGGGCAAGGACATGCTGACAGCCTGGTGCCAGAGCCCTGCAGGAGGCCCAGGAACCCAGGACCAGCAGACACCAGTAGCAGTTGGTGTCAGGCAGCAGCACAGATGAGGTTGACACCTCCTGTGTCGCTGCGGAGTGTTTTCTGTTGTTTTCTTCAATGTTCCTCAAATGCACTCTCCAGTCAGCTCTCTGTGTCTCCTGAATGGAGTTTCCAAGGACACATTTGAAGTCTTTTGACCCAAGCACAGTAATTAGTATTGATGTCATCTACTCGGTTTTGCTAATTGCCATTTTTCCCATCAATACAGAGGGTTACTGCACTTTCCTTGTGCATCTACAGCACCTTTACATCTGGAGTCGTAACTACCATTTGTGATGCCAATCTGGAGAATAAAAAAAACAACATTTAAAAAAAAAAGCCTTGAATGGTCGTATTGTGTGATTCAGCTGTAGCTTTTTGTTTCTTCATACAGGATCCAGTTTATGGAAAAGGGAAACTTGGAGAAATTCAAGGACTTGTGCTGGGAATGCTGGACACTTTTAACTATGAACAAGTAAGCCACGTGCATTTCTGTTCCTCTCTACCCACCTTGCCCCTCTCCTTTGTTGTTCCTCCTGCAAAGGCAAAGCAAAAGGACAAGCAAACGATGTGTGTTTGTGTGACTGAAGGCTGGGGGGGTTGGGGTGGTAAAATGAGTTTGTGTTGCTCGCAGCCAGATTGGAAGTGAAGGGACTAGCAGGAACGTGGTGCTGTGAACACCTCCGTAGCTCAGTTTTATGTTAAATGTACCAGAAGGATAAACATCTGCTTTTTTTTTTAATTTTTTCTCCAGCTCATCCTGCAGTTAGGGATTCAAAGGCACAAATCTATTGTGTTTTGTCTTTCTATGTGGTCTTAAATAAGAGCTTTTGAAATTAGGATGTTTTGCTGCTTCCTGGTGGTAATGCTGTACTTCCTTTGTCGCCCGATGGTGACAGCGTCACCTTTATGGTGATTTCACTTTTGTGGTGAAATCTCTCTCATCTTTCTCTGCCCAGCCAGTCTCCAAACTTGGAAGAGTTTTCTAAAACTCATTTTTATCCCAAAACAGGGTGCATAGTCTTCCTCCAGACTCAAAACTCACCCTCCCTCGTGCTGTCTACCATGTGGCGCTACCACCCTAGCCTGCTGCTCAGGCCTCTATGTTGCAGTATCCCATTTAAAATTAAAATGGCAAATAACAGCACAGGTCCTCTGTCACTGCCTGGCAATGCCTGTCACATCTGGATTCAGCCAGATGTGAACCACTGGTACAGCCTCTGCAGCTTCTTGTAAGTTGCTGCTGCAGAGCATGGATAGATCATGGACCAGAGCACCCGTGCCTGGTACCCAATGTTGCTGAAAGAAGCAATGGCTGTTAAAAACTGAGGGCATTTTGCTTTTGGCTCTTCAGAAACGGAAATCTCAGATGGGAATAACCAGCAGATGAGCAGTTGAGCGAGGTTTTTTGTCTTTTAACTGTGGTGGTGCATTTGGGCTTTGATTTTTATCAGCACTTTTCTATTAAAATGGAGGATGTAAGCAATAGCTTACCCCACATAGAAGGCAATAAAAGGAGGATCTGGTATGGAAGAGAACTAAATGAGCCTGCCGTGTCTCTTGTAATGCTCTTTGACAAAAATCAATAAAGCACTTATCTATTTAAGAGTGAAAAGGTATTGCCTCCATTAACATGTGATGTCAAGATAAGTATTCTGAGTGCAGTGGCTAGAAAACATATAAAGAGAAGCAATTTTGCTGGGTTGATTTTGCTCTTAGCAATCTCCTAAGCTGCTTGTTATGAAGAATTGATCAGGCTGGAGTTCCAGCAGTCTGGAGATGCAAAAATGATTTAGTTATCCTGTATATTGTCTTCCACACAGACCCTTTTGGAGACGACTACGAATCTTTTAAACCACGATCTCCACTGGTCCCTGTGTAACCTGAGAGCTTCTGTCACTAGAGGGCTTACCCCAAAGCAAGATTATTGCTGCATTTGTCTACAGCAGTACAAACGGAGGCAAGAAACTGCTGATGAAATCATCATTTTCAGGTAAAGTTCAAGGGTCACAGCTGTGATGGTGTTAGTAGTTTTGAAAGAAAAAGAGCCAGCTCTGGCTTAGACAAGTAGTGGGTGTATTCCTGCTCCCTTGCACGATAAATGGACTGGCTAATCAAACCCATTGGGGGCAACCAGCTTGGAATGGGCTGGGGAGAATCGCCTTGTGATCCTGAGAGCTGCTCCCTGAGCTGTCCCTTCATCTGTCAGCTCTCCCAGCGAGGCTGTTGGTGCCATGGCAGCACCCCAAGTTTGTTTGAGTTTGTACATCTCGGATCTGTCGCAGCCCTGGCTCTGTGATCTGTTGGCATCTCTGCTCTTCCTGACCATGCCTCAGTGGCTGTAAAATAAGACAAGCTCATTATTCCTGTGGTATTGTGACTTGTAGCTGTATCAGCAAGTGGGTATCTACGGTGATTTTTGCAAGTCTTGAAATACTACAGGAGGGTGCGGAGGTACGAAGGGAGCCTGTCGCTGCTGACCTGTATTTATGGATAGAATCACAGAATGGTTTGGGTTGGACCTTCAAGATCATCCAGTTCCAACCCCCCCTGCCCTGAGCAGGGACACCTCCCACCACACCAGGGTGCTCCAAGCCCCATCCAGCCTGGCCTTGAACCCCTCCAGGGATGGGGCAACCACAGCTTCTCTGGGCAACCTCTTCCAGTGCCTCACCACCCTCACAGCAAGAAATTTCTTCGCAATATCTCATCTAAATCCCTCCTCTTTCAGTTTAAAGCATTCTTTGTTTTCCATTGACCAGAGCTTCCCACTCCCAAGCTGTCAGGCGCCAGCAGAATTCTCCTCTCTTCACAGCTGTGGCCACCTCTACCATTCCCTGTGTCTGATGAGTAAGGAGTGCGGGGCGGTGACCAAGGGCCTGATGAGGTGGATGTGCTACAAATGCAACTCGAGTAACAAGGGAGGGAAGCTGAGCGAGAGCTTCTCTGAGCTAAAAAAAGGAAGTGGAGCATCCTTGGCACAGGTAAGGCTTGTGAGAGGCGAGTTTTCTCTCTGAGTAAACTTGGAGCAGCGCTTACAGACTTTCATCACTTCATTCTCGTGTCTGTCTTCACTTCCAAGCCCAACCCGCGATCAGTTACTGTCAAACAGAATCTCTAGCTGCTCGTCACGTTTTGGTTTGGCGTGGGTTTACAGAGCTGTGCAAGGAACGGGGATGTGTTTGCCCAGAAGGTTTGGGAGCAGCTCTCCAGCCCGAGGGGCAGCGGGTTGCTGGCAGCTGGTTGCCTGCTCAATGCATCCACCACTTTGTCTCGGTGGTGACAGTCTGGAATGGACCACTGGGGACAGTTCTTTTCAAACTGGTTTTAGGTCTGTTTTCTATAAAACTTATCAAAAGCTGACATGTTCCTTGTGCTGGATCATGGAGACTCTGTTTTACCTTCCTAATAGATAACCTGGCTAGGGGTGAAAGATCCAGAATTGATTCAGCTCAAAACGTTGTGTGAGCACATGGTAAGAAGCTTGTGTGTAAACAAGACCGATGCAGCAAGAGAACAGATAATTAATTTGCATCTTGTCAGTATTTATGTGCAGGAAGTTTCACCATCCCCAGTTCAAGCAGAAGTCCAGTCTTGATGTGCACTCTTCTGTCCTCCCTGTGGTGTGGGGGTATAACTGAAAATGGCAGGCAGCTCGCTGGGGTGTCTTTTAGGGGTGTTGTGCTGGGGGGAGCTGAACTCTGCTGCCTCATGTTCCACCGCTGGTGTTCACAGAATCATAGAATCAATTACTCAGGTTGGAAAAGACCCGTGGGATCGTGGAGTCCAACCATCAACCCCACTACAAAGTTCTCCCCTACACCAGATCCCCCAACACCACATCTCAACGACCCTTCAACACACTCAGGGATGGGTTCTCAACCACCTCCTCGGCAGTGGTCACCGCTGAGGGTTTGTTCCTAAATGCCTGGAGATGCTTTGTGCATTTGTCACGGCGCAGACGTTGGCAAAGTGGCGTTTTTCCACTTCTGAAATCAAAGTAATTCCATCTCGGAGTGTGTTTTTTATGGTAGTACTTCAGTTGTCTTCTAGTGGATTATTTCAATTTCTGCCAAATCAATTCTGATCAAAAGATAGCTAACAGCATTAGTCAACTTCCATCAGCCTCTGCGTTAGTGAAAAAAGAAGCTTCCTGCTGGAAGGGAGGCTGCGGGGAGGAGGAAAGTAATCTCGGAGGAATGTATGGAGCAAAATGCAATCTTTGCAGTCAAACTGTGTTAGTTTCTGACATGGTGACAGGAAGCAAAGCATTCCCGGGAGGTTGTAAATCAACTGTGGTCCAGTCAGTCTGCTTACAAGTGCTCGCCACTTGGTGTGTACCTTCCCTCCACGGGGATGCTGGCTCTGAACTCAGGCAGATTCCTTTTTTACTCCGGTCTGGACATACCCTGGAGCAGAAGCAGCAGAAGAAGCTCCAGGTGACACGGAATGATGAAACAGGGAGGAGAGAAGGTGCTTCCTTTTATTTAACTGATCCCTCTACAGAAGTGAGATGTGGAGAGACTGGATGGGGAGGATAAGGGGCTCTGGCATGGATCAGTGAGCACCAACTAGGAAATGCCCATGCCAGGATCATCTGAGGGTGCTGGTTGTGTCCCTGCTGTCCCAGTTCTTCTTGGCAGAGAAGCCCATGGCTTCCTGCTCAGCACACAGCCAGTCCACCACAGCTTGGCTTCAGCTTATCAGAGCCCGAGCACTGCTTCGAGCCTCCCCACCTCCTCCTCCTGCTGTCCCAGATCCTCTTCAAGTTTGTGAGGTTCCTCATATATTTCAATTATGGTATTTAACTGTTGTACTCTCATGTAATTAAACTGTTGCGCGGTCAGATCCTTAAAAAACTGAATATATTTAGACTTGGCAAAAGACTGTGAAATCTCTAGCTTCTCCAGGAAGTTTGTTTGCTCGACTATTGCCACTCAGTTGTCTTAATTAACCCTGGGAGGTAACAATTCAGCTGGCCAGGTAGTTTGAGTTACAGAACAAAGTGGATTTTTTTTTTTCCTTTCTGGGGGAAGTGGTGGGGCTGTGAAGTGGAGGAGATGGCTGGGCGTATTCCCTGGCTCCGCTGGAGCCAAATGTGGAGGGTGAGGAGAGTTCCCCGCAGTTTGGCACCGCCTGCTTGGAGGCAGGTCTCCTGGTTTGCTCTCCTGCATGTTTAAATGGAGAATTAGGCATGAGAACAGCAAAGCTCCCTGTGCTCGTTTGGGTGTGTCGCTGGTCTGTGCAGGACCAGGGGCTCTTCCAAAGGAGGGTTGTCTCCAGTAGCTGATGGATGGTGCCCGATGCCGCAGAGAAGGAGTGCAGAGTAAAGGCTCTGAAGAAAAGAGGAGTTGTTGCAGGGCTCCCAAGATGTTCCCAAGGGATCCTTCTCAGCCTGGGTCACAAGCTTTGCTGAGCTTTTTGGTGCTGCAGTTCTCTGGTGAAGGGCTTCCCTGCGTTCCCTCTCAACTGCAGGGCAGACCCAAGAGGTCCAGGCTGGCCGAGCTGCTCTTGCTTCCCCAGCTGGTGCTTCTGCAGCCACTGAGCAGCAGATCCCAGCAGGAGGTGATGCTAATGCAGCCCTGCTTCCAGCCCTGCCTTCCCTGCACCCCGGGGAGCAGTGCTGAAGCTGTGGGGACGTTTTGCATGTAGATTTGTGGGGAAGGTGTTCCTTTGCCACCACTTTGAAGAGGTTAGTCTGTCTCTTGGCCAAAATCTCACGTGTGGGGTTTGGGTTTTCGTTTATGTTTTTTGTTCCCGTAGTGAAATCGTCCGTTTAGGATTTATTTTCTTAGCAAGCCTTGAATTAGGAATAGATTCATACTGAGAAATGCCACTGAGCATCTGGAGTGCATTTCATAGTACCAATTCTGCTCTGTTGAAACAAAGACTGTCAGTTTGAATTTCGCAAGGCTGGGGAGATTTAGATGTGAAACGACAGCCCAACAGACAGTGTTTTCTCTGTCCCTGCTTTGCATGCACGGCTTCTGTAGCAGTCGCCTCAAAACTGGGGGAGGTGGAGGGATGCCACAAGCTGGCACCGAGCCCTTCCCGAGGCTGGTGACAGCACGTGGCGACATGGAACCTTCCCCCGATGAGGGCTCCAGCCCTTCCACCCCAGCAAGGGGAACAGCGAGAGAAGGGCAAAGGGGTTTTTGCCTCTGATTTTCCTCCCAAAAGTTTGTGCTTTCTGTGCTGTCCTCTAAACCTTGCTGTCTTCCCAAGGGTAATCTTCTGTGTCCAAACTGATCATCTTTCCTATCTTTCTTGCCTTATGCTGTATTGTAAATGAGCATTGAAAGAGATTAAGGCTTCATATTGATGGTGGGGTTTTTTTAATCTGATTTAAAACTGGAGGGGGTTTCTTGCATTGTGAAGCTCACTGAGGCATATTGGGTGAAACCTGCCTAAATACAGCAGAGAAACAGCCCTGTATTGTAGTCACGGATCAAGGGGTGCCATCCAGAGGGACCTGGGCAGGCTGGAGAGGTGGGCTACTGCAAATTGCATGAAGTTCAACCAAGCCAAGGTCCTGCACCTGGGAGGTTGCAACCCCAGGCACAAATCCAGGTTGGGCAGAGAATGGCTGGAGACCCGCCCTGAGGAGAAGGACTTGGGAGTGATGGTGGATGAGAAGTTCCACAGGAGCCAGCAG
>VXBW01001619.1:473413-499088 GCA_013400375.1 Thinocorus orbignyianus
CCCAGAGAAGCTGTGGCTGCCCCATCCCTGGAGGGGTTCAAGGCCAGGCTGGATGGGGCTTGGAGCACCCCGGTGTGGTGGGAGGTGTCCCTGCCCAGGGCAGGGGGCTTGGAACTGGATGATCTTTGAGGTCCCTTTTAACTCTAACCACTCTATGATTCTATCTCCAAAACTAGTTTGCCTTGTTACAGTGAGCTAGTTTGTGTTTTCTGTTTGTTCTGCCAGGCTACGTACGAGGGGTCGGGGAGAGGAGCACACTCTTGGCTCTTGGGCCGTGAGCTCTGTAGAAGACACTGTGAAGCACTAAGCTGATGTGCTCTGGTTATTCCATGTTTCAGGCTGCGCCTGAGTTCTAAGGGCACTGTTGTCAGAACTGTCCAGATAGCAAACACTTTTTATTCAGGAATTTAATCCTGTCAAGTCATGCCAGGATGGAGAAAGACCGTGGTCCGTAAGTTAATCCAGTTTGTCAGACTCCACCTTTGAGCTGTGTTCCACAGCCTGCTGCCAGCATCCCTCTGTGCCACGTGGCCTCCCCTCAAACCTGGAGCTTCTTCACCCACCTCCGCCTGCGAGGGGTTGGTACCACACTGTACCCCCAAACTAAGGTGCTAAACATTCCTCTGCGGCACATCTGTGTGCTTTCTGATGGGAAAGAGTGAAGGTTTAGGACTCTGTTTGTCTCCAGTGCTTATTTTAGAGCCAGACAGATGTTACATGACCTCCATCTACAAGTAGACGGGGCCAGTTTTACTGTTTTCAGTTTTTAGCTTGACTCCCAGCATTATCAATGTTTTCCAAGGGCTTTATAACTTTGAAAATATCCCAGCGTGATTTTTCTTTCTTTTTTTTTCCCCCTCCCAAATGACACCAAGCACATAATTAGCATTCTATACAGTTACAGGATTGTGCATTCTCCTCTGTAGAGAATACTCCCACATACGTATTAACTGAGAAAATACCCAGTCCTTCAGCTTTGGAGGTGGTTTTGGTGGTGGGTTCCTCAACTTCTTCAACAATGCCTGGGAAATCCATGTGAGGAAGGAACCGGAGACATTTTGTACCGCTGGCTTCTCATCAGCTGCACATCTGTGTTTTAAGGTTTCTTACAATGTATTGGAAACAAAAGTGATTCTGTAAGAAGAAACCCGGGTGCAGGAGGCTTAACTAGCAGCTAGAGGAGAATTGGCACAGAATTTAAAACTGGGAATAAAAAAAGACTGATTTAAAAACCTGTAATTATTCTTTAGCAGCTTTGGAGTAAAAATTGACTCTCTTCTTGGACATTGCATGCTGTGGAGGTGGGTCAGTTTGTTTTGGTGGGGTTTTTCTTGGTGGTTTTTTGTTGTTGTTGGTTTCGTTTTTGAGAAAATCATAGAAAGGTTAGAGTTGGAAGGGACCTTAAAGACAATCCAGTTCCAACCCCCCTGCCACGGGCAGGGACACCTCCCACCACACCAGGTTGCTCCAAGTCCCATCCAGCCTGGCCTTGAACCCCTCCAGGGATGGGGCAGCCACAGCTTCTCTGGGCAACCTCTTCCAGTGCCTCACCCCCCTCACAGCAAAGAAGTTCTTCCTAAGATCTCATCTCAATCTCCCCTCCTCCAATTTCAAACTGGTCTCCCTTGTCTTGTTACTCCAGGCTGAGAGAGCTGGGCCTGTTCAGCCTGGAGAAGAGAAGGCTCCGGGGAGACCTTCGAGCCCCTTTCAGGATCTGAAGGGAGCTCCAGGAGAGCTGGAGAGGGACTCTTGGTCAGGGAGTGGAGGGACAGGACAAGAAGGAAGAGTTTGAAATTGGAAGAGGGGAGATTTAGATTGGATCTTAGGAAGAAATTCTTTGGTGTGAGGGTGGTGAGACCCTGGCCCAGGTTGCCCAGAGAAGCTGTGGCTGCCCCATCCCTGGAGGGGTTCAAGGCCAGGCTGGATGGGGCTTGGAGCAACCTGGTGTGGTGGGAGGTGTCCCTGCCCAGGGCAGGGGGGTTGGAACTGGATGATCTTTAAGGTCCCTTCCAACTCCAACTACTCTGAGATTCTGTATCCAAGGGCATATTCCAGCGGTGCCTGGTGTAGGCAGGAGCCTAGCTGATGAGGGAGGATGGAGAGATGCCAGAGCGCTTCTAGATGTTCGAGGTGGACAAGTTCCCCTTTCTCCTCTCTCTTCAGTCACTGCCGTATCTCACGCTGCAGCAGCAGTGAGTCTATAACAGCACAAAATAAGCTTCACTTCTTCCTTGCCTGAAGTGGGAGGTTTGTTTCTTAAGTTCTGCTAAGTTCAGCTGGAAATGAGAGACATCTGCCATCCCTGCTCTGCTCCTGAAGGGACAAGAGGTCGGAGCTGTGGCGCAGCCCCGTGTGACAGATGCTGCCGCCACGGCAGTGCCGAGGGAAGGCTGCTCGGAGGTGGGTGAGTCAGTGCTTCTGTCTGCTCACAGGCAGCAGGTCTGTCCTCCTCTGCCAGCCCCACTGGTGCCAGCTGCTGCTGCATCCTCACAGCAGCAGGCTGCTGCCCGGGGTTTGGCTCCTGCATGCACTGGCATAGGTTACTGGTGAAACTGGTCTTGGAAGCAGCAGGTTCTGCTCCCGTTGTGCAGCTAGGGTGGCTCTGGTTTACCCACTTGCCACGTTGCCCAGGGTGGCTTTGGGCAGGCTCTGCTCCCACCTCTGTCCCACAGCAGTCAGTGGTGTGTTGCTCTGCAGTAGCTCTGCAGAGGTCTGCAGCAGCAGGATTTTGGCCCACGAGGGATGTCCTTGGGTTTTCTGAAGTTGGTTAACAGTTTTGTGATGTCAGTGTCATTCTAGTGACTTTAGGTCAGAGCAGCTGCCTGCCTTGCCCTTTTTCTTCCAGGTTCCCAGGAGTACCGTGAAAACAGCAGGTCCTTATCCTGCAGCAGAGAAGTCAATTTACTGAGTTTTACATGAATTGACTCAGCTCTCCTTAAAAAACTCAACTCGGGTACCTTTTTGTAAGGCTGCTTGAGCCATGGTGAAGGAAGTGTCCAGCTGCAGGGGAGGAATGGCGAGAGGTGGACTTGGTGGCCATGTGGATTTGGCTCTACAAATGAGGGAGGTGGGTGGTGTGCTTGTTCTGAGGAACCCCAAAACCTGGCCCGTGTTAGGGAGCAGCCCCCTGGGGTGATGGGGTGCTCTGATTGATGTAGTGACACCTTTTGTGGAAGGTACGGTTCTGAGTGCTTAGATGGATCGTAGAATGGTTTCGGTTGGAAGGGACCTTAAAGCCCATCCAGTGCCACTCTGCCCTGGGCAGAGACACCTCCCACCAGACCAGGTTGCTCCAAGCCCCATCCAGCCTGGCCTTGAACCCCTCCAGGGATGGGGCAGCCACAGCTTCTCTGGGCAACCTGTTCCAGGGTCTCCCCACCCTCACAGCAAAGAAGTTCTTCCCAATATCTCATCTCAATCTCCCTTCTGTCAGTGTCAAACCCTTCCCACTCATCCCGTGGCTCTCCTCCCTAATCACGAGTCCCTCCCCAGCTTTCCTGGAGCCCCTTTAAGGACTGGAAGGGGCTCCAAGGTCTCCTTGGAACCTTCTCTTCTCCAGACTGAACACCCCCAACTCTCTCAGCCTGGATCTCTTGGCGTGACTATTAACGGGGGCTCTGCTTACAGCTGCTGCCTGCTCTGTTTTGCTTAGGCACTGGCTGATGATGGATTTTGTGGCTGTTAAATTAAAGATAATTGCAGGCTTAGGAGGGCTGTGTGGTGACTACCAGAGGGGGGTGGAATCCGTGCGAGCGAGATGTGCAACGGAGATTAGCATTATAGTGGTGGGGTCGATGAGAACCATAAACCAAAAAGGAACCTTTCTTCTCCTGGCTGGCTCAGACCCTCCAGGGGGTTTCGCTGTGTCTCTTGGGTTCTGCTTTTAGGCTGAGACCTTTCTGAAAGATTTGGCTGCAGGTGAGTTGGAGATGCTGGTGGGCTTCGTAGGGATGGAGACGGTGGAGGAACGGGTGCTTGGAGGCAGAAGCTGTTGCGGGGTGAGTGCATGAGGGAGCCCTGTGGCTTCCACTGGTGCCTCAGGGCTTGGTGCTGAACCCCAAGAGCCTCCCTGTAGCTCCTGAATGAAAACATGCCTTTAGTGACACGCTTAAAAAAAGGAAAAGGCTTGACATCAGTTGTTTCCATGACAACAGAAAAAGAATTGCCTGCGATATTTCAGCTCATCAGCCTGGAGAACAGGCTGATTGATAGTTACATGCGCGGGGATGAGAGATAGCAGAAGAGGGGAGGCCAATTATACAGCATTTTCCTTGCCCTTGAGTGCCTGTGGCCACAGCAACTGGGGAGGACAGTTTTTCCTTGCTTTTTGTTGGGTTTGGGGTTGTTTTTCTTCTTTTTTTTTTTTCTTTTTTCCTAAGTGAGAATGACCTGCTTGTCCCTTGGAAGCCCCCGTGCAACCCGCCAGCTGCGGAGCCGAGGCCCTGGCTGTCACAGGCTCTCCGGATCACAGCCTGCGCCGCCTGTGCAGGGAATGTGGTCGTTTGGCTCCTTGGCTGGTGATCAGCAATTAGTTGTTTACGAGATAAAAAAATATCTCAGAGAGGGAAGAAGGGAGTTGGAGCACGTGCTTTCAACATAAACCATCTGCACTCGGGACGTTCCTCTCTTCTCAGACTGATGAACTTCTCAAAGGCGAGATGTGTGTGGCTTCAGAGTAATGGAAGGATTCAGGCTTCAGGAAGCCTGTGGTGGGCATCTGGAGGGTATCTTCTCCTGGAGCACTTCTGGGCTCACCAGCTCTGAGCCACCTCTGGGACATTCCCATGGTGGATTGGTGGCCAGATACTGCTCTGTCTGCGCTTTGCTGGGAACAAGGGAGCAAGTGGTGGAGGAGCTTGCAGAGGAGAGGGACGGGTGAAGGTGTTGTAGGGGAGAGCATGAGGGAGACAAACCCAAGGGTGTGGGTAAAGCAATCCCAGATGGAGGTGGTTTGCTGAGGTCTGGGGACAGCAGGAGGGCAGGGTGATGCTGCTGAGAGGGAGTGTTGTGTTGCCCAAGGAGCCACGGCTGGTGCTCTGCCAGGTGGAACCCTGGTGGTGCCAGAGCTTTGTCCACAGTAACTTTCTTTCAAGGCTGCTCACTTCAGTTGATGTTTGTTGCTCGGTTGCCCGTGGGGTTTCTCTTCTTCCTTGGGCAGTGATTCAAAATTGAGTGGAAGCTTAAGACAGCGCGTTGTTCCTTCCATCCCCAGACCTTACCATCGCGGCTCCTCATCCAACCCGACCTTGTGATCCATTAAGTATCTGAAGGGTGGGTTAAAGGAGGATGGAGCCAGACTCTTCTCAGTGGTTCCCAGGGACATGACGAGGGGCAACGGGCACAAGCTGGGACGCGGGAAGTTTCACTGGAATCTGGGGAGAAACTTGTTTGGGGTGAGGGTGTCAGAGCCCTGGCAGAGGCTGCCCAGGGAGGGTGTGGAGTCCCCTTCTCTGGAGACCTTCAAGCTCCACCTGGATGCAGCCCTGAGGGATGTGCTCTGGGCTGGTGCCTGACTGGGAACAACCCTGGCTCTGAGGAACCCCGAATCCCCCACTGTCTCCGTGGGGCCGGGAGTTCCACACGAATTCCAGCTGCTCACAGCCTTGGAGACAGCCGTGCTCCTCCTTCCTGCCGGGCTGGATCCCTGGCCAAAGAATTTCGAGTCAATGCAACTTCAGGCAGTCCCCCCTGGCGGGACTGCAGCGGTTTGGGTCAGTAGCCCTTGGGAAATATATTTTGGGGAAAATATTTGAGAATGAACATTGAATGTTCCCTTAAAAATAGATCCCCGGAGACAACAGATGCCAGATTGCTGCTCACGAGGGAGGCTCTTCTCCCTGGCTCCTGTTGTAGTTTCTTGATGATGTTTTTGCTTTGGAATATGAGCAGAAACATTCAAAATAGAAACATTGTGATGTGTTAAAGTGGAACAAACCTACCAGGATCCGCAGTGCTTTGTTGTCTCTTCCTGGGATATGTAAATGGTGCCTCTTAGAGCCGTTTGAGCCTGCAGGCAGCCCCCCTGGCGTTAGTGCTCCTTGCAGGCTGCCCTCCCTTCTGCTTCTCTCCTGTTTGCCCTCGCCCCCAACTCTGGAGTGACACCTACCCTGTACCCAGAGTGGCTGACGCTGCTGGGTGCTGCCACCATGCCCTTCTTGTGTCTGCTTTCTCAGGGGACACGGCTGGCACTGCTGTGAGTCACCTCGTCCCCCTTTTCAGCCCTCATTTCTTCCCTTTTAGTCTGTAACATCCCACTGGGGGGGAAAAAAAACAGACCTTTGGAGAGACACCATTAGTGGATGATGGTGACCGGGACAGCCCCCAGCAGGGAGGCAGAGGGGCTGGGGAGGTGGGGGACTGTCAGGAGATGAGGAGGAAGGACTTTGGGGAGCCGCTGCTGCCTGGGGAAGAGCCCAGGAGAGCCTGCTCCTCTGTGGAGACCCATTAGTGCTCATCCCAGCTGGCTGTGGGGAGTTGTTCCCTCCCCTTTTCTCTCTTTTTCTGCCTCTCCTTGATTCCCCCTGAGGTAGCAGCACCATCAGTGTGCAGCCTCCAGCGGTGAGTCACTGTGGGTGTGAAGGGATCTCTCTCCTTTGTTTGAGGTTGGGATTTATTTATTTTTATTTTTTTCCCCCTCAAAATTAAGGTGCGCACAGTGGCTTCGAGCCAGAGGAAAGTTGGGGAAACCCTCCCCGGACCAGCAGCTGCTGAATTTGTGTGTGTGTGAGCCTGACGCCTCGCTCGGTGCTGCTTGTGTAACCTTCTCCCTTCTCTTTATCAGACGAGCTCCGAGTCTCTGTTGGATCCCCAGCAAATCCAAGCTTTTGACCAGCTCTGCCGACTCAACCGAGGAACCTCCAGAGTACGTATCGCCCCTTTCCCCATGGGTTTGATGTTGGTGAAGGGCATTTGGCAGGTTCTTGTGGCAGGTCCCAGCACGGGCAGCCTGAGCTTTGCCTGTGCTCTCGGGTGTGTGTGGTGCTGGCCGTTTGCTGCCTGTTTCCCATCACAAGGCCTCAAAAGTGTCCACAGCGTGAGGTTTCTGGGAGGCTTTTTAGATGACAACCTCCCTTATTTAGAAATAACCTCCCCTGCCAGACACTCTGTGGCTCCCACCATCACACAGAAGGCTCCTTGTCCCAAGGAGAGCGCAGCTCTCTCCGTTCCCTGCGTTTTCCTGGTGCCTCCTGCCTGTTTTGGCCACGGCTCTTGGCATTTCCAGCTCTTTCTGGGATTGTTTTTCCACGATGTCACTTTAAAATGACCCAGAGACACCCAGAAAGTTGTTTAGTTGGAGGCTGCTGTCTGGCACTGAGCTCTGTAGGGTCACTGTGTGCTATACACACCCTTTCCGCCTGTTTGGGTTTCTCCTGTTGCTGCGGGAGGGTGATCTCTCGGGGTGTTCCCTTGCAGCTGGCCCTGCTGACGGAGCTCTCTCGCGGCCACGGCGGTGAGAAGCACGGGCTGCTCAGCGTTCCCCACGGTGACCCGGCCACCAGCAGCGTCTTCCAGAACGAGAACTTCCAGCTCCACCTGGCCCCACCTCCACTGGCTGAAGACTAAGCCCCGGGGCTGCGGCCCGTTTGGGGTCTTGGTGCTGGGAAGCTTTCCCACCCTGCTGCTCCGTGGCCTTCCCCGGACCCTCTGTGCTGTGTCGAGCCTTGCCAGGCACTGCTGGGTTTGTAACAGTGGGTGACATCCCACTTCTGCTGCCACCTCTGGCTAAACCCAGGGGCCAATGGGTTGAAAACTGTGAGCCAAGGGTGCCCAAGCACTGGGTGGCACTGGGCTGACTGGAGTGGCCCAAAGGCTGGTGGCAACAGCCATAACTTTGCCAAATAACCGGGTTGGTTCTGCTCTGCTGGAGGAGTGGGGGATCCCGTGCCTGGAGCCTGTGTTCCACGCTGCCGTGCTGGGTTGTAACTGCACAAGGAGAAAAAGCAAGTGGCTTTGTCAAAGCCTGGCCCGCTGTCCCCTGGCAGCAGCCGTGGGGGCAGAGGGCACAGAAGAGGCAAACCTGGAAAAGGCTGAAGAATGGGGGAAAACACTACAGGTGTGAGCAAACACACCCGCGCACGGGGTGTTCCTACAGACTTCCATTAAAAAAGGCTCTTGGCTGAATGTTGTTGCGTGAGCTGTGCCCGAGGGGAGTGGGTAAGAGGGTTGCTGCTCTGCTGGTGCTGCTGGCTGCTGTGTCCTGAGCGCGGCTGCCACCGAGCGCTGGTAGAAAGCTGCAGCTTGTCACCGCGGGTGCAGCACAAACCTCCTCACTCGCCTTCTTGTACCTATGCTGGGTAAAAAAGTGGGTAAAAAAAGGTGCTGCAGGTCCTTGGAGGCTGCTGGGGGGAGAGGCCGGGTGGCCGGGTGGGGTGGTCAGGGTGGGTGCTGAGCTCAGCCCACGGTTCTGCAGGGCCCGGCGGTGCAGCTGATGGCAGCAGCTCTTACAGGTGAGTGAGAACTGGGCTGGGAGGTTGCCCACCAGCCCCGGGACCCCTGGTGTGCTCCACCTAGTTATGGGGTTTCTCTGCCTCGCACTGGGTGTGTGTTTCAGGTGCCACCACCTCACCCTTTGCTGCCAATATCAGAATGTTTTGCTCTAGTACGGGAAGCGCGCGGTTAGTTAGGACAAGCAGAACTTACTGAGTTATTTAGTATTTTATTAAAGAGGAAATATACACACCTCTCCCTGGCAGAGTGGAGCAAGGAGCCCAGGGCACGTCTCTTACAGCACGTCTTATGCCAGTGTTTGTGCAAAGGAAAGACCCCCCATTTCCCTGCGGGGAGGGGGCTGATTCTGAACTGGAGCCCAGCGAGAAGCTGCCCCCGTGCTGGCTGCTCAGGTGCCCACCAGAACCCACCCTGTCCCACCAGGCTGCTCTGCTGACACTTCTACGGGTCCCACCAGGTGGAAGAGGCAGCTTATTGTGCTTAAGACATCTGAACAAATCCTGGGTAGGAGACACTCACAGCTTGTGAATATTGCTAATTACTTACAGTTAAGAGAGAACGGATCCCGACGACAGTGATATGGACCTGCAGGACCAGAGGATCTTACACTAAGTCTGTCCTGAACACCCCGCCGACCCTCGCTGGCACACCAGGTGAGCTCCTACCAGCTCAGGGGATCCTGATGCCCCTTCCCATGCTCTGTGTCCCCAGCCAGAGCTGGCCAGGAGCCACCGTGGCCTCAGGACAGGTTCCCCCTGGGGGAGGACGCATCTGCTGGCCCCACCACCAGCCTCCCGGGAAGGAGAAGCTGCCCTGGGTGGGCCAGGCACAAGCGTGAGCTGCTTCAGCTCCCCACTCCAGATTACAATTGAAAGATTAAATATGAATAAATGCTGTAGGTTTGCACGTAATGCTTCCTTCTACCTATGGAATGTGTCTGAACGGTCAAAAGACACTAAAATGTTGTTAGAAACCTTAGTTGATCAAGAAAGACAACCCCTGCCTTTAAAAAACAAACAAAGCCTATGTCGTTTTACTACAGCCTTCGTTTAAATGCCCTCAGAAAAAACAAGAGTATTTTCGGGTGCCTCGTGAGAGTGGAGCTGTTCATGCAATGGCCCAAGTTCCTCATTTAACAAGCATTGCACTTTTTTTTTTTAAATGTAAGTCATCAAAACTATAAAACCTAGTATTTTTTTTTCTTTTTTTTTCATCTGAAAGTGTTAGTCTAAAAAGTACAGCATCACTTCAGAACCATTGATGGTAACTCCTGGCGCGCACACACACGCTGCTGCCTAAACGTGGTTTGGGTTTGTTTTTTCCTAAAGATACTGATTACAAAGTGTATAAAATCAGTTACTACATTGTCAGGATACGGTGAGAGAGATGAGCCATCCTATAACACGGACTATAATCTAGGGTCAACCACTGGAACTGTACAGGTTTATACAGCCTTATGTTCACCAAGGACTGACTTCTGAAACGTAAACAGCAAATACACAAAGCAATCCAGTGACGCCGCTGGAAAGGCAGTTATTACTGACTCCAACTGATTCGAGCTGACCGAAATCTTCCCAGAACGGTGGGTTTGTTTCTGTCGATGGGGGCTGAAGCCAAAGCAGCGGCGGGACGGCTCGCTCCCACCAGCCATGGGAGGAATCCCTTGTTGGGAACCCCCTCTTCCACCGGGTACCGAGGCTGCCTCTCTTCCCTGGAACGGGGACTGGTTTAAACATTTCAGGCTGTATTTTAACAAGCACACGGGCTGCTGAGCCCACGGGCTACCTCCCACCAGCACCTCCACGCTGTCCCCGAGCTCTGCCAACACAGTGGTGTGGCTGAGAAACTTAGTTATTTATTTTTATTTGAATTATTTTAAATGTTGTTATTCTTCAGGCAGACGCAGGGCCTGAGGCCGTTTGGTCCTGAGTGCGTGTGTCTGGCACCAAACGGCGCAGGAGGAAGCAGGAGGCAAAGCCCAGGGTGGATCTTGTGTGTTTGGAGGTAGTCGCTTCCTTCGCCTGCATCTTACACCCCAGTCCAGCGTGGAATGGGTCGGACGCCTGTGTTCCACCTCTGCCTGCTCCCAAAGCCACATCCCCATCCCCGGAGAGAGAGCGACAGAGAGAAAAGGGACCGGCTGGATCCAGGCAATGGATTCCCTCCCCTCCGGAACAACGGTTGTGCCTTCTCAGGAGATTTGGGAGCCTGACCTAACTCAGCAGATGCTCGGTGCATAGCCTGGAGAAAATTTGGAGGCACTTTGTGCATTCTCTAGCTTGCCACGCCACCCCGCCGGCACAGCGGGGCCACCAGCCTTCCAGAGGGGTCGCATCGGCACTAGAGAAAAGGATGGACGAATGTGTGAGGACAGACAGAGGGAAGGAGCCTCTTGTTGCTGCACCTCGTGTAGCTGTTTGGAGAAAGAATAAGGGCAACTTGGTTTTGCTGCTGGCAGGGCTGCTGCGCCAGCTCACCCTCTGTGCTTTGAAGGCCCCTGCTGCAAACATCTGGAGAGATGGGAACAGCTGGAGTGGCACATCCTTCTGTGTGAGAAGTGGACGATGTGACCAAGAAAAGGGCCTATTTCAGCTCTAGAGAAAAAGTCTGAAGGTTTCTCGCTACCGTACGTGCAGGCGTGGGAGATCCGGTCAGGCTGAGAACGTGTGAAAATCGCTCAGGCTGCTGCTCGCACACCAACAGGCGAGTCCCGTGACCGCGCTCCCGTGAGGAATCCGAAATATCAAGTGCACTGGAAAAAAGGGATTGTCAGAAAAAAACAGAAAATATAAATACTACAAAAAGCAACGTTACTGAGTGGGAACGGGACTGCTCTGCTACCGACTGGTCGGCTCACACAGTGGTTTCTATAGTCTCAATCACTTCCATCTCGCACTGCGAGGGTGACAAGAGCGGGCATTCGTCTGGCTCCCAGCTGCTGTCCGGGCTGTAATCTTCCTCTGAGCTCAGCTCAGCCACCCCCTCCGTGTCCTCGTCACACGACTCCACGTAGTGAACTCCCACCGCATTGATCCCGGAGTCCTCAGAGCTGGAAGGGGATGAGCAGTGATCTGGTTTTGGTGTATTGCTCTCTTTTGTGATTAAGGCGTTGCGGACTGAGCCTTCCTCGGGCTTGACCCTGTGGGGGGCGGGGGGAGGCTGCCTCTGCACGTAGCACATCTTCCCGTTGATGCATTTCACACGGTAGTTGTCAATGAAGAGGTCGGCGATGGTGCAGAACTGGGGGGAGTCGGGGGGCAGGGGGGGCTGGAAGACGGGCGCGAACTTCAAGAAGTGCTCAGTGAGGGAGACGGAGATCTGGATGGTGTTCGGAGGCTCCCGGGGGCGGATGGGTATTTCGGTGCTGGGAAGCTGCTCCACGGGTGTCATGGGCTGATAGACATATTTACCTGGGGGGGGAAACAGAAAAGGGGTGTTTAAAGATCATTTATCTTTAAGTTAGGATGGAACAGATGATGAGATGCTCGCCCTTGGCCTTCAATCACAAGCAGGGGTTCCCTGCAGCCAGCAGCCACCCTGTTCTCAGTGCCCTTGAGGTGCTCTGGCCTCTCCTGGTTCAGCTTCAGCTTCTCTGAGCTTCACACCGCAGGTAAGCACAACCTCCCTCACCCCTGGCCTGCCCCAACGGCATCTGCAGGACACCACTAATTCCAGAAAATTAACTCCAGAGGCATAGCACTGTAGCTGAGAAAGGGGGATGGACAGGGAGGCTGCCTGCACCCCTTTCTGGGGGAAGGAAAACCCAAAAGATGCTCAGAGACTGTTAGTGTTGTGTTTTTTTCACTGAAAGCAGAGCAGTTGTAACTTACATCTTCGCAACAATGAGCTAAATTGGGTTATATTATTGTTATTCTTCCAACTGACAAGGGGTCTCCCCACACGCCTCCCCGTGTTCTTTCTTTTCTGGGGACTAAATCGTGTTTTTCTGTATTCTAACCCGGAGGTTCACACATGGCTGCAATTAGAATTTAAAGGCAGAAAATAAAGGAATTCCCAAGCCAGAGAAACGCTCTTGGCATCTTGATTATCTGGTTAAGCAGTAGGAAAATAGGATTACGTGGGTTATATAGCGCTGAACCAAGAGCAAACTGAAAATCTTTACTAAATGAAATAAATAAAAGAGCAGAAAATCAGTACTTTGTTAGGAAAAACCTGAGGCTGTGCCTAAGACTGTAAAATGCTGCGTTTTATTTGCATGGAGCCTCTGAAAGATTCATGTCTCCCCTGGGGGCTCAGACACCATGAAAGCACACGTTTCCAGAAGACTTGCGAGTAGCCGGGCTCTCGGAAGAGTTTTGATGCCTGAGCTGCAGATACTGCTTGGCGAAGGCAGGGAAGGTATCAAAGCGCCCGAGGACTGGGTTTGATGCTTGAAGCTCTCCAGGTGAGGAGCAGAAAGCCACCAAAGTCTCTCTGCATTAATGAATCCGGCTGCGATGAGATTCCTCTCTGCGCCTCAGAGGTAGGTGCAGCCCTTCTCCCTCGAATTCCCCATTCCTTTGGAAAATCAGAGGAGGGGTTGTGTTTCTGCTTGGGGAGGCTGAGCAGGGCCTGGGATGGGAAAAGGAGAGAAAGGCTTCCCTCTCCCCAAGGGCTCACTCCCCCCCTCCCCAACTTCATGCCTCTGTGCAGTAAAACAAATCCCATTCTCAGCCCGGGAATCCTTCCCAGCCGTGGGAAGGGCTCTGACTGCAACAAGTTCCCAGCTGCGGAAAGCCCTGGCAAGGGCTTGGGCTCAGAGATCCCAAATCTTGGCTGCAGCAGCCCCTGGGGGTGTTGGGGACGGGAGGTGCCCATGCTTTGCCAGCCCGGCCCCATCATCATCACCGGAGGAAACCTGGAGGTCTGAGGAAGGCTCTTCCCAACCCTGCTGTGCTGTCGGAATTGGAAGGGGGAAAAGAAGCTGCTGTGACATGAGCTGTGCTCCTCTGCTGGGACTCCAACCCCTGTTGGTGCCAGAGGACGGGGAGAACGGAGGAACTGTCGGGAAGAGCCAAGAGGAGAGCTCAGGGGAGCACTGGAGGGGGGAGAGAGGTACAATAAGATGAGACCAGCAGACACGGAGAGTGGGCTCAGAGGAGAAAAGCCCACCCTTGTCATGCCACAGGAGGGAACAGCCCCAGAGCACTGAGTGGGCAGGGGAAAAGAACGTTTTGTGACTCCATCTGCCCAGCTCCCCTCGAACGCCCCATCCAGCACTTTCCCCCTACGATCTGTAGAATGATAATCGTTAATGGAGCCGCTGCAAGGGCTCAGCAGCAATAAAACAGGCTTCTCCCCCTCCTGTTTGATTAAGACAGGAGCTGGATTCCAGCTCTGGAGTCAGGAACACTGGGATTGGGGTCAAAGGCAGACGAACAGACAAGGTCCTCCTTGGACATTGGACATCAAAGGAAGAGAGGTGACCCTTTGATCCCTCAGCTTTTATCCTGAGAGTGATGCAGATGCACCATCCCTTGGGATAACCAGGTCTTATCGCTGTGAGAGCGAACAGCTTCTGAGCAACGTGCTGTGAGTTGGAAGAGGCTCAGCTAAAAAAGTCAAATTGTAAAACACAAAACTGGTTTGCTTCACCCCAAAGCAGGACAGCCCTGTCAGCGTGCTGCTGGTTGGAACAGAGCCTGAGAAAATTCAGCTCGTGGCTACTGAAACCCTTCCCTGAAACCTCAGCGCTGCATTTATTCATCTAGTTGGGGTGCTTCTGGGGGGGCTCCTATTCTGTGCCACTGGCGACCAACGATAAAAACCAGATACTAGTGAAAAAAATATTTTAAACTCTAAATTTTTTTCCCTCTCTAGCTGAAGTGTCTGAGGAAGGTCCTGGGGAAGATTTTAACACCATCAACAAATAAACCAAATGGCAGCTGCACAACAGGAACGTATTTTTCCACTTAAAACAGCCAACCACGTGCTGGCAGAAGGCTGGGGAGAAGAAAGCAAAGGATTTAAGCCCAGGTAACATAAAGCATGGACGTTGGGTTTTTGATTCATGATTTTGACTCTTCCTCCAGTAAAAACACAGTGGTGGGGAAGGGGGGGATGAGGTGTCACCCGGGAGCCCCAGCGGGCTGTTCCACCGTTGCAGCAGCACGTGGTGGTTCCCTGCCTGGCTCAGAGGTGCCCTGCTGGCACTGATTCCAGGGTGGAAGGGAACAGCGGCTCTTCTGTTCCCAGAGGATTTCAGATCCCCGTCTGCGTGACCTTACAGTGGCTGAAAGCCTTTCCTCTTGTTCCAAGGACAAGCTCTGCCAGGGTGAAGCAGGAATCGACCAGCAGAAGGAAAAAAAAGAAGAGAATTTTTGACATAAACTGATTTCTACATTCCTTGAGAATTCTGGTAATACAACTCATCAAGTTGCAGCGAGTTTTAGGGCCAAGTTTGTTTATTTTGGATTAAAAACCCATGATCAGGCCCTTCTTTAAAGGATCAGGTCCTTCTTTAAAGGTGCTCAGGGTGGCTCAGAGCCAGAGCCGCGGTCGCAGCCTCACTCAGGACTCCTTACCCTACATAGCCTGTGGAAACGCACCAGCCGTGCTGCATCCCATGAAAAATAAATGCAGAGATTTAAAAATAAAATCGCCCCTCGCCCCCGCAGCTTGGCAGGATTGGCAGGGATGGCTTTTTCACAGAAAATTATCCCAAAAAGCACGAGTCCCCCCAGTTTTCTTATAAGGCAGCTTGGTCTGATTGAACTGCTGCTGAAATAAACAGCAATTTTTTTAGCTGACATTAAACAAGCTGGCAAAAGCCTGCCACAAAACAGTATTTTGAGCACCTATTCTGATACTTTTAATACGCCAGCACGAAATTTATTGTCTATTTATTCCCACCCCATCAATTGGAGAACTCTGAAGCTGAGCTGGGCTGATGGAAGCTCCTGTAAATCACAGCGTTTTGGGCAAATACAGATGCCAGGCGAGGCGCTGCATGGGAAGCCCTTTCCTGGGTCACCTGCCACAGAAGATTGTAACTCGGTGAAGGAAAAATACCACGTGTCAAAAAAAAAATTAAAAAACCCTAAAAACCTCAAGCTCTCAATCCCTTGAGCAGTGGTTTGCTGCATCTGCACAAGTTTGGGGAGCTCTTGAGCACTGCAATAGCCGCGCTGGAGCAGCATCGCAGCTCTGGCCCTGCAGAAGACTTCAGGAGAAGGTATGTTGGCTACACTCAAGCTCCCTGTCACCACCCAAACCCTGTGCCAGAACCTTCACTTTCTGCTGCTGCACAAAGAGCTGCCCTTCCTGGACATTGATCCCACCCGGGCGGTGACAGCAGCCCCTGCACAACCCAAAAAGGGCAGATTGTTTCCCCATTTCTTACGTTATTCAACCAACCCTCGTGAAAGCCAAGGAGTTAATCCTCCAGAGAATTAGCACAGATTAAAGCCCATACCCAGCTGCAAAACAAACTCTTCCAAAGGTGTCCCTGGAGGTAGGTGCTGGGCAGTGCCCATCTCCCTGGGCAGAAATAGGGGGGTTATTGCCAAACAGGGTGGATGCTGCTCAGCAAAGCCTTGGCTCCGTGCCTCTGCCAGCAGGTTACAGCAGAATCCAGCAGAGCAGCGAGCTCTGCCATCACCTCCACGTCTCCAGCAAGCTCATGCAACTTGGAAAATACTATATCCCCCAAAAAGTAGAGGTGCCGTTCCATATTCTATATATATAGAGTCAGTCTATTTGCACATTGATTACCAGAGCTGTGTGGTTGATCGATTGGAAGCTGTATTATTGTGCCTCCTGCTTCCGAAGAACAAATCCCAGCCTTTAGAAGCAAGCCACCAGCTCATTTCTTTCTGGATTTTTTCCTAATTGAGCAGTCTGCATGCATCCTCACCAAACAGACGCAGCAGCAATTTCCGTGCCTAATACAAAATAACTTAACCATGAAATAAGCAGAGGTGCTGCTTAAACATTTTATTCTCCACTTCCCTTCGTCCCAGCGTTCTAGTTTACCTCTGACACTCATTAACGTGCTTGGCATATTAAAAAAAAAAAAGAAGATGACTAAATCCTCCTTTCAGCAGTGAGGTTTCTCAGAACAAATTCTCAAGTTTTGCCCTCTCAAAAATGCCACCTTGAAGGATTTTTTTTTTTTCTTCATAAACACCACCATGCTCTTCAGACAGTAAGAAGAGATTGCTGTGGATCTTGGGAGTCTAAGCTTTATAGTGTGTACCTTTCTTTGCATGCGAGACATCTAGACACTGCTTAACTGAACCATAAAAGCTTTCTTCATGTGTGTTCTTTCTCCTGCAGCTGCTTGGGCAAAAATTTCTCCACCCTCCAATCTGTTCTTGTCTACTCTCCAAAAACGGGCAGGCTTACCCAAGACCTGCCACAACCGTCTGCTGTTTAACGTGATGTGGCTCCGCCAAACCCACACGGCTCAGGAACTGCTGCTTCCACATCTCCCTGCGTGGGGAAACCTTGGAGATCAGCTCCGCAAGCGCTGGCTTCCTTTGTAGCAAGAGATGGAGAACTGGCGAAGGTTCTTCCAGCGGGACTTGTTTGATACCTGGCCAGCGTGGCAGGAGAGACACGTCTGTCTCTTCGGGAAGAGCTGACTGGATGCACAAACCCCTCCGACGTCTAAATGAAGTTGTCTCACAGGTGATGACAGCCGCAAGCTGGAGCAGCGTGTTGCTGCCTGGGTTGGCACGGCAGCCCAAGGACAAGGTAGGAACTGTCAGACACCCAGCTGGCTCTCCAAAATCCCTGGGGTGGTGGGTGGCACCGGTGGCAGACAGCTCTGCCCGCCGTCAGCCCCAGGTATGGTTCCACCCCTGACAAAGCAGAAAGCCAGATGCGTGCTGAAGGGCACTCAGCACCCCAAGCCCCATCAAGGCACCCAGTGCACCTCTTTTTATTTTTCCTTTTTCCAAAACACTCAGCAGAGCAGAAGGGCCACCCGAAAGTGTGACACTGGTCTAACCACCTGCACGGGGATGCTGCCTTCCAGCCCCACAGGCTGCGGCGGGGGACAAAATCGCTGCCCCTGGCGTCCTTCCTCCTGCCTCCCTCCAGCTGCAGGCACAGCTTGGGACCACAAACCTCTGCAAACAAAGGCTGCCCGAGCCATAAATATTCACCAAGGACTGTAATAGCTTCAAATTACACTTTGCTTAGCGCGCAGTAATAGCTTTTCCAGAGGGGCGAGAGCAAATGGAAGGAGAAACACAGAGTATGTTTGCAGATTGCACACGTGGAAAAAAAAACACACCAAACTGCTAACCCAGTTTCTATTTCTTAGTATCATGGAATAACCATGGAATAGCCATCGTGTCCTATCTAGCAAAACATTATGGAGTAACATTGTCTGGAGCACTGGGTCCAGTTCTGGGATCCCCCTTTCCAGAAGGACAGGGAACTGCTGGAGAGGGCACAACAAAGGACCACAAAGATGATGAGGGGCCTGGAGCATCTCTCCTATGAGGAAAGGCTGAGGGACTTGGGGCTTTTTAGGCTGGAGAAGAGAAGGCTGAGGGGGGATCTGATCAACACCTAGAAATACTTCAAGGGCGGGTGTTAGGAGGATGGGGCCAGGCTTTTTTCAGTAGTGCCCAGGGACAGGACAAGAGGAAATGGGCACAAACTTGAACATAAGAAGTTCCATCTCAACACGAGGAGGAACTTCTCTTCTGTGAGGGTGGCAGAGCCCTGGCAGAGGCTGCGCAGAGAGGTGGGGGACTCTCCATCTCTGGAGACATTCAAACCCCACCTGGACACGTTCCTGTGGGACCTGCTCTGGGTGGACCTGCTTTGGCAGGGGCTTGGACTGGATAATCTCCAGAGGTGCCTTCCAACCCCATATCACTCTGTGATTATGGGCTGCATGGGGAACGTGAGAGATGGAATAAGCCACCAGAGGAAAGGAAAAACATTTCTGGATACTGAGGCACTCACTGTCAGATTTACAATACAAGCTCAAGTAAAGCCCAACTGTGACGCTGGTGGCTATAAAAAGCTCGTCAAGGTTGAAGGAGCCTCGTAGCTGAAGATACGCAGCACCTTCATGGAAATGATATGTTTGCCCTGTGCTTTTCCAAGCAACAAACACTGAGACTGGTCAAACGGATTTCTACTGCGTGGAAGGCAAACAGAACATTCTAGCACTTCTGGCAGAGCTAGAAGGCACAGTAAAGGATCCCAACAGAGATCCGAAGAACACAAGCCCACTCTGCAAAGGACCACTAGTTACCCCACCACTACCATAAAATGAAGCCATGCAAGGGGACCTTAGCAGAATGGAAATGGAGCAGGGAGCGGGCTCTGACCTACCCAGTTTACCATTTATCAGAAGGCACCTTCTCCCAGAAGCACCTACACTGGATCACCAACACATCCATCCCCCTCCAGACCTCATGTGAGCACAGAAAGAGCCAGCCCAGCAAGGTTTCTGCAGCGGCTCCCCCGGCAGAGACTCAGTACAGCTGCCAGCTCTCCTCGGGTGTGAAGGAGAGGTGTTCCCTCTCATCGCCCTGTAGTGAGAGACAGCTGTGACAGCCCTTGACTTGATGAGCCATAAGCTTTTCACAGGAAGCCAAGAAAGAGAGGGTTCAGAAATAATCAGAAAGTTTCTCTTCATCAAATTTGTATTTTAATGCCCTTTTGTCTTGATTTGTTTTAAATACAAAAGGGATCATGATGGTACCTGCTGAGAGCTGTCTAAGCCTTTCAGGGTTTTCTGTGCACGGCTCCTTAAGAGCAGGTAACTCTGAAGTGCAAACAGACCCTGGAGTTTCCTTCTATCGTTCCTGCTCTTTCCTTTCATTTCTTACATGGATTTACCAGACTTGAAGAAAAAGCAACCCTGGAGGCTTGAGGAATGTTTCAGGCAGCCAGAAACCCCCAGAAAGGGGCTGTATTTGCTTACTAACCATTGCAAGGCAACAGGATATCGACACCCAAGAAAATAACCACTGAAGAACACACACACGGGTGGGTTTCTGAGTGGCCAGGCCAGGAGAAAACGCGTGGACACGGTGGCAGACAGTCCCAGGCACCTCCAGGAGCGCAGCAGTGAAGCACTGCCCATCGCAACCCAAGGACATTCGGCTTCCACCATCCCTCTGCAAAGCTTCTCCCAAAGGGGAGAACAGCTACACTTTGCACATCTCCCTGAAAAAAAACTTTATCCCCAACTTACAGTAGATATTTTTTAAAATTCTGTAGAGAAGCTAGCAAAAAAACCCACAACCAAACCCAACCAAAACCCCACCCGGCTTAGTGCTAAATATTTATTCTACGAAACCATCCCTGTGCACCATCTGCTCGAGCTTCAGCATCCCATCCCTTTCCTGCAGCCCGTCAGTGTGCTGATATGGTGACAAAGAAGGATAAGCAGGGATCAGTGTCAGAAGGTACCTAGAAAATGAAGGCGTTTCCTTCCTGGAGTAAAGAAACCACAGGCACCAGAGAGAGGAGTTCCGAGTCATCTCCCCCATGTGCAGGACCTGCTGCAGGGGAGCAGCCACGACCCTCTGTGTGCAATGGGAATGTTTTCCTGTGAATTCTCAACTCAGAAGAACAGCTTGGGGGGGTTCAAGAATGGAAAGTCCCCTCCAAAGGGCTGTACCACCCAAGAGAGACCGGTACTCTGCACCCACAGGAGATGGCTGAGGCAGGAAGCTGGGTTTTGTAGCTTGAAGCCCGTTTTTCTGGTGGGCTGAGAGGAGAAGCCATGGTACCTGTGTCAGAGTACAGGGGCTCCAGCTGACATGTCATCTGTGCGGTGGCCTTAGCAGAGGACAAGCCTTCTGGGCTTGACAAACAACACATTCTTCAACTTCACTGCTGGGAACAGCGTCCCCATTATCAATACAGGCCATTCTTTTCACTCTCATCCTGTCCTATCGCTGCTTCTGGTGCCTATCTCTGCAGGCTTCCATTCGTACTTCATTCAAACCAACCTTTGGATTTCTGTTACAGGACATCACCAAACCCATTTTTGGAGAATTTAAAGGACTCCTCTCCCTACTTTGACCCAGCATATGTCACCGCATGGAGCTGATGTGTGATGAAAGTGGGATCCAGCGGTGCTCTGCAGGAAAAATAAAAAACTGAGTACAGCCCAAGGAGGAGGAGATGGAGATGGACCATCATGTCACACCGTGCCACTGTGGACAAAGCATCGCCCTCAACTTCACACCGAGAGGGCCAAGATCCCACACCACCAGCAGGGGAACACTGAGATCTACTGGCACAGGGTTGGAAAAAACATCAAAAAGGTGAGTGTCCCCTTTTGCCTGCCCTGCCTACAGACCACCTAATGCTGGTGGACAGCAGAGCCGGCCAGTCCACCCTGACGCAACTGATGGGTGTCCAAGCCTCCTGTCCCTCCATGGACAGGAGTGCATGGGTGAGTGCAAACACCTGCAGTGTGGCTCAGGGTGTGAAATCCAAACAAGTCAGGCAGCTGCAGAGCAGGACAGGTGACGCAGCCAAGCTCCCCTTCCATGGAAAGGCTGAAGGTGTCCTCCAGCTCCAGCAGCAGGCAGCTGGAGGGACACCCGCGGAGCATCCTCTCCTGGGGCACAGCAGGGAGAAGGTTTCTGGGGCTGGGTGCAAGGACAAGAGCTAAGCAAGCAGTTTTGTGAGCACCCATGTGGGCTCTCAAGCTCTGCAGCCACCCATGACAGCAAGAATACAAATGCGTGCCTCTTGCTGACATTGTTTTACAACACACGTTATATATAAATTCCAACTGTTACGTTGCCTAAATTAAAGTGTGGCTATATTAAAAACAAGGCACAGTTGCCAAGCAATCAGATTTTACTTTCCCAGTAGCTTTTTGACTTCCATCTATGTGCACATACCGAACTATTGGCAAAACCATCTCTAAATCACATCAACTGCATTTCTTGAATTCTGCGATCAGTCACTACATAAAAATTGATTAGCGGAAGAATCGAAGCCGTTCAGAAAACACACTCTGTATCTTGTGGACAGATAAATTCATGAAGGTGCTGGAATGAAAACCACACCCCACCAAAACAGGGTCACTTTATATGCATAGAAAGAAATACATCTATATGTGTGTGGAGAGAGAGATATACATACATACATACACGTGCTACCTGGAATCCAATCTGCTGTCAACCAGCTTTTTACATCAGTCCAAGCTTGTGCCATCCATCAGCAGCTGAGCCCACACTGTCAGAGATATCGCTCTGGAACATCTTACAATGTTTCCGAGTAAAGCATTTTGCTTTTATGTCCCTTACAGAAACAAAAATTTCTGGTATAACCTTCTCCATGGGAAGAAGTAAGTTAACAAGGCTTGGAGTGAGTCATGAAGCACTGGTTAAATTGAGAGCTGTTACATAAAGACATCCCTGGGATCTCCGTTCTCCACGAGCCCAGCTCTGCATCCACACGAGCAGGGACACAACACGTTCTTGACGAGCCAGGAAATTTGTGGTCCCTGTGCCAAGTACCTGGAAGTCCTCTTCAGTGCTTCCAAGCAAACCCGAGCACAGCCAGCTCTGCAGACCTGCAGGATGGAAACCAGGAAGACGACAATCTTCGTGGCTCAGTTTGTCTCACAGGGCAACGTGAGGATACGGCCACGGGCTGCAGTTTAAGACACACGAAACATCCATCAGGAACCAGGAGAGTAGGGATAACAGGTCAGAAGGCACCGTGGTCATACACTTCTGCAGCTGGGTGCTCAGACTGAGCACACTCGCAGATTGAAGCTGGCAAATGCTTCTAAACAGCTGCAGAGCCCGGGAAGGACGCCCCACGCTCGGTACCCTGCTACAAAGTTTTACCTTTGAGCTGTTACTCCGCAGCGAGAAAAGTGCCTGAAGCCTTTTACCAGAGCCAGGACCTCTGGATGGGAGCTCAGCCTTCCCCGCAAAGCTGTTCAGAACATCCTGAATTCACAGACAACCGCACCAGCTGACAGGACGTGACCTCACTGAACTTTTCCTACGGGAAGTACTTGCTTCCAGTTGGAAACATCCCAAAGCTGGTCATTTCTGGCTTGGTTCTGAGCAGGCTGTGTGGAAGCAGCAGCTTAACCCTTCAAGCAGCTACAGAGGAGAGGTGCCATAGATCCGCAGCTCTCAAGACGCTCTTACCATCAGATGATTGAGTTTTGGGCAAGCAGATACAATTTTCTTGTGAGCAGGGCTCCTCAGCTGGAAGGAGAGGTGAGGAAGAGGATAGAGAAGATTTTGAGCCTCAGGGTCATGCGTGATACACGGGAGGTTTTGGTACACAAGGGCCCTTTTTCTCAGGGCTTTTAGAGAAAGTGGTGCAATGATTTCTATTCAATCCTGTACGAGACGTAAGAGAGTTAGTCCTACAAGATATACGAATGGCAAGGAACTTGAATTCAAAGCTTTTCCTGTGGTCCATTCCTGTTAAGTGATATCGGGGTGTTTTGCTAATAATAATAACAGCAATAATCGTAACAGAACAGGCGTGTCTCCAAACATAACTGGTTAGAGCAAGGATTTCACAATGAAGGCCAGCAGGCTCTTTCAAAGGTGCCGATGTTCCCACAGGGTACGATGGATCTGCACATGTGGGTTCCCTTTCTGAGGCACAGCATCACCAGTTACATTCATACTGAGCTTTGCGGATTGTAATGAAACCCAGAGCAGCAAAACACAATCCAGGTCCACAACAGTGCACCCATTAAACTGGCAGAAAGTGTTTTCCCTTAGAGTTACACTTCAGAATATATTAAGCTGACGTTCCTTCCTTCCTCGTGAACAGCTTAGTGAAATGAAGCTAGAATATCATAGCTCTTCAAAATACAGGTGAAGAGAAGATCTTGCACAGCCACAGGCAGCAAATCCTCATTAAAAGTCTTTTCTCATTACAAGCTGTAAAATCCACCTTTCTGCAGCCCTCGCCGAGCGCTCGCAGCACAACGCCTTGCTCGTGCACAAATATTTTGTCCAGACACATGGACTTAAACCAGAGGGATGTTCAAATCTGTTTCACAGCAGAAGCAAATGAAAAATGCCTATTCCTCCTAGGATCTGTAATCCTCCTCCCACCAAGACGAGACGAGCCACGTTTTCAGAGAACACCCAGCCCCAGAGTTCCTACCCCTGCTGCTCCATTCCACAAGGAAAAACCCATGAGCTACTCCAAACAGTCTCAGAATTCAAAGCACGGGCATGTTTTTCATGTTTATTCAACGACTCAGCCATCGGGATGCAGTTCTGCCCTGTGGAACAGCACTGCTGGAAATTCAAGTGGCCACCACTGGCCCCAGGCTGGCGACTCCCAGTAAGCTCCAGTCTGTGCCACCTTTTCCAGACGGAGATGCAGGTGGGGCGCTGGCACGCTGCTGCCCTTTGGCCTTTTTTTGGAAGCAGCCAAGAGTTTCACAGCCATCAAAAAAAACCAATGCCAAGAAACCCCACCAGAACAAAAGCAAGGCTTTTGGAGATGTACAATGCACGCAATGCTGCAGAGCACACCAGGGCTGAGTTTAGGATCCCCTCCAGGGCTGTAGCTGTTTCTCTAACATGCGTAGATCAAGAGAAGCTGGCTGGCAGGAGGCACAACCCCTCTTTAGACCCCCAAGCTCTGTCACGCTGCTCTTGAACACCCTCAATAGCCGTTTAAACTCACTCACCAGCGGTCTGTTACGGGGAAGAAATGCTGCCTCGCCGATTCCTCGCTGACGGTTCCCACAGGCAGACTGGGGTCTGGATAATTACATGGGTTTCAAAGGCTGTCAGAGCCCCTGCTGATAGCTTCTGCCGCCTGAGAGGTGGGAGAGACGCCACGGAAACGCTGCTCGTGAGCCCAGAGCTACTTATACGATGCTCAGGAGCAGGGGAAAATAGAGGCAGTGGGCACAGGGGGTGTACGGCACCAGAGGACAGGCAGGGGATGTGGTGTGACACCCAACACCACATCTTCCTCTCTGGAAGAGGGATCACCAAGGCTGGCCTTGGCAGAGAGCTTCCAGGGCTTTTGTGGGGCACAAAAAAACAACATTGTTCTTTTAAAATGTTATTTCAAGTGGAGAAGAAGGTAAGAAGCAAGTGATCTGCTCAGAGGACACACAGGTGCGGGGATTTGGTGATTTGCTTCCCTCCCTGGGAGGCAGATCATCGCCTCTCACTGCCTGAGCGCACGGCAGGGACCCACGGCAGACCCACACCTCCAGGGGACCCAGAAAACAGCCCCAGGGAGGAAGGCTGCTCTGAGAGCGAGGAGGAAACCCTGGCCTCCCTGTTGAGTGGGCAACAAGAAATGAAAATATATTCTAATTCCGTGTGCTGGCACGGCCCAAATCAGATAAGTCCTTCTTCCCAAAACCATCCAGCAAACACATGCCCTTCGTGACGTGCCAGCCATCGTATAAACCTATTATTCTCCTCTTGGCTGAGGAACGACAGATTCTTGGGTTTCTTGCCAATCCCTGACCTCATGCAGAATCTGCCAGGTCTGGATCTGGGCCGGGGGTGTAACGATCCCATCATTAGGTGATGCACACCGGGAGGCAGGGAAGCTGTTCCCAGGCACACCTGCAAGCCTTGCACACCACCCAGCACCCCGCAAGGGTGGGGGAGCAGTTGTGTTTTGGAAAACCCTGTACTGCCACCCTTCTTGGTGCACGTCTGAGCTGGTTTTCCCTTTCTGACCACCCGAAGGAAACCTCACAGCTCGGGTTGCTTTCTTGTAAATGGTCCAACCAGCTGAATATCACAAAAGCAATGGAACTGAAATTTATTTGCTGCATTGATTTTTTTCAGCATAAAATACGCAAAAGGCTCGAAGTAACTAAAAGCCTGATTATTTTTTTTGATGCTGAACCAGGGCAAAAAAGCCTTTCTATGATTTCTTTTTTTTTTTTTTCCCTAATACTATGAAGCACAATTACTCTCCACTGATACAGCTGCTGCGAAACGAGTATTGTGGAACCATTATTGGTAATGTATTTTTGACAACTGCAACACAACGTACTGAGAGTTTTGTGAGGTGTTTCACATAACAGATTAAAAAACATGAACTCATCTGCAGCCGGAACACCCTATTTTTTGCCTTGTCCAGGGATGAAGCCGAACTTGAAACTGTATCAAGCGCGATGCTTTCTCTGGTGAGCTTAATTCCTGGGAAGTAAAATTGGCAAAATGCACGGTCCAAGTCCTGCTGGCGGGAGAGGTGTAACCCCGAGGGTCTGATCCCTTCTGGCAGAAGCTGGTGCCACCTAACAGTCTTGCAGACAGCA
>VXBW01001619.1:499211-535997 GCA_013400375.1 Thinocorus orbignyianus
AAGGGGGAAGGGAAGGGGGAAAGGGGTACCTTGCTGCAGACCTGCCTTTGGCGCACCTTTTCTCTGATAAAAAAACTGTCCTGAATAATTTAAGGCTCTTGACCTGCATCTAAATAAACAGAATCCCACGAGGCTGTCGGAGGGGAGGGGAGGAAGGGGGCTGTCACCCTTGCAAGGGGAACGCACGCTGGGATAGACCGAGGGTGCACAGCACAACTCAGAGAGGGATCTGATCATCACCTAAAAATACTTCAAGGGTGGGTGTCAGGAGGATGGGGACAGTGTTTTTTTCAGTGGTGCCCAGTGACAGGACAAGAGGGAACGGGCACAGACTTGAACATGGGAAGTTCCATCTAAACGTGAGGAGGAACTTCTTCACTTTGAGGGTGGCAGAGCCCTGGCAGAGGCTGCCCAGAGAGGTGGTGGAGTCTCCATCTCTGGAGACATTCCAAACCCACCTGAACACATTTCTTTGCAACCTGCTCTGGGTGGACCCGCTTTGGCAACGGGCTGAACTAGATGCTCTCCAGAAGCCCCTTCCAACCCCACATCATTCTGTGATTCTGTCCAACAAGACAAACATAAGGGCTGAAGTCCAAACACCTCTTGAGCCCTGCAGGGAAGAGGATGCTGGAGGCATGAGCCCTCATCCTGCTTCCCTGTGGAGGCAGGAGCTGGAAGGCAGGCAGGGTGGAGGGTGCTGCGGGCATTTATTGCAGCAGGACACGAGAGGATTGCCTGGTCTCCTGGTCCAGAGCCACCCAGCGTCCCACCAGCCCTCCCATCTGCTGCCTCCCCAGGCCCAGTGGTGCTGCACATTTTGTGGCTGCTTTGTTGATGGAAATTTTCGTTGGGTTCAGAACTTGTCCAGGCACAGGGACATGTTAGAGAACAACATCCCCCCCTCAGGAAAATCTCCTCCCCACCACACCCCAAAAAGACTGGAATTGACCTGAAATAAGCTCCTGGGGTTAGAGACAGAAGTCCTACAGATCCCCGCAGCGCTTGAGGCTCTGGGAGCTGTTTGCACATCCCGAGCAGCTTCTGTGATCGTGCCCACCAGCTATTATTGCTGTTTTAGGGACAGAGAAACATGGGAGGCAAAGAGAATGCCTAAAGTACTGCTGACTTCAGAGCCTGCCAACAGAAACGGCTTTGGGGAGTTCAGACTGGGTTCCTTCTCAGTTGTTATTTCTCTAGCCAAGTGGCTCTGCAGCGCGAAATTGCTGCTGTCACTGGGGTAAGCAGATGTGATCCTGAATACGCAGGAGGAGACAATCCACCCATGGCAGCGCTGGGGAGTTTTTGTCATTTTTCAATGTAAAGTGCACTTTAACTGAGTTGACATTCTCCAGGACCTTGGTCACTGATGGAAAAGAATACTTCAAAGGCCATTTTAATTGGCGTAGAGCTTCCCGCACCCCAATACGGCTCTTAAGAGTCACAGAAAAGCACTTTCAAGAACCCTCTGAGGATTCCCAAGTCAGTCTTACAGCACTGCGTTTATGGCAGATAACTCCCAACACTGTTTAATTACATCTCTGACCTCTATACAATTTTCCATTATAGGCCTCATTCTTACCCCTTTTAAGTCCCACTCAACTCATTCTGCGGGAGCAGGATATAAAGACATCCTTAGCTGTGAAATTTGCATTGGGAAATAAGGGGGCAAGAAGGGAGAGCACTTATTCAAGGCTTTCAGGAGATTAAACGAGAAAATGACGTATGTGACTTCATTTAAAATCACCATTTCACAGGGTAAACGTACCTCCAAGATTCCTTAGTCACAAAGGAGGAATTAAGAAGGAATTCTGCCCTTCTGGCAAAAGCTGTAATTATTTTCAAATCTTATGATTGCCCACAGTGAAACGAAGGGTTGGATGGGATCTTGAGTGGCCCTTCCAAGAGGGAATCAGCTCCATGTATCTCCTAAGAGATACCAGTTCCAGCATTCCTTCGAGGACTGTAATTCCTCACCTTCTCGAGCGCTCTGTTCCCTTCCTTCATCCCTTCTCCTAGTTAAAATGTTTTCTAATATCCAAACCGAAACTTTCCTTGCCACAGGTAAGTGACAACTGCTTAACTGTGTAGGGAAGGACTAGAACACAGCTCTCTTTGGTACCTTTACTCTTTGCAAAGCTCATCTCCAATCTCTTGCTGCCCAAGCGACCCCTTTGCTTCTGCACCCCCTCATCAATCCTATTTTCTAAGCTGATCCCCACAATTTCCTACAGAACCTCCCCAGTTCTCTCACAGCTTTTTAAAGTGCAATGCTCAAAACCGAGCCCATCAGGTCTGGTATCATCATTACCCAGATGAAGAGACTAATTAAATTGCTACACACCTGCAATGCCCGTGCTGATGCATCCCCCGGTGAAGGCTGGGGCTCTGGTTGGGGATTTTCAGCCACGAAGGCCTCCCACTGCTGACGCACGCCCAGCCTGCGATCCAGCTTAATCCCCAGCCCCTGCTCCAGGTGTTCCCAGCTCCCCATTTGACTTCTTCCCTTCCCAGGACCATCCCCAGCTGATTTCAGGTAACATCTCCTCCAGTTTATTTATAAACACCAGTTCGGGCTCCGATCCTGTACTTCAGAGCACTTACAAGCTCCTGTGTCTCAATGATGACCACAAATAACTGAGACCAGAGGAATTTTGGAAAAGAAGAGTACATCTAGGTTATAACCCGACGGCCTTTGTGTCACCGATGAAATGCCAAGGAGACATCCCTCTCCCTACGCAGCAGGGGACTACGGCACCTTCTCACAGAGCCAGTTGTGCCACCACACAGAAGAAAACCCACCCCTTTTTTCTGAACTGATTTCAGATGAACCCCAAATCAAAGCAAAATTCCTCCGACGTGTATTTAATTCAAACAGAAGCTCTCTTCCAAATAGGAGTTGGCTTTTTAGGCAGGCCCTTTCCCCCATTAAGCAAAATCTGTGGGAATCTGTGCAGGAGTTTAAATTACAAAGAAAGACGGAGACAGAGTTCAAGGGAGAATAGGACAGCAGGAGTCAAGGGACATCTTCAGCAGCACCGAGGGACTCTTGCAGAGGGCTCCAGCTTTAACCCTGGCCACCCAAGCTTTTGAGATCTCCCAAAGGCAACATGACCTGAGCACACACGGCTCCATCCCCATTTCCCAGCCTCCATCCCCGCACGCTGTTTGAGACGCCTGCTCTTCAGGGCTGCACGCGATTAATTATTCATCCAAACTCTGTTTGGACATCTCCAGTTCAGCCCCAGCCTCCATCATTACACACACCAGCATCTGGAATACGAGATATTAAAGTTGCCGGGGTGCTTTTTGGACAAGAGTTGGGTCAACGCTGGGTTTTGAAACAGCGGGTATGTGATATATGGAGATATATACATGTCCTAAAACACTTCTCTACGGAAAAGATTCTAAAAAGACAATAATTGGAGCTGAGGGTGAAGTGGTGGAGAGAGGGGACCTTGCCTCTCGCCTCCAGGGAGAGGATGGATGCATGAAGACAACTCTGCCGACCACCACCCCACCCCACCCCACCACCCCCAGTTCCAGCAGCATCCTCCAAGTCCGGGATTCCACCGGGAGACAGGGCATGGGGATGGAGAGCTGGGACCTTAAGGAACATCCCGAGGGTCGGGACCCGGGGAAGGGGGTGGGGGGGGTGTCTCACTCACTCACAGTGGCACCATCCCAGGTGGCAGCACCAGTGGAGTCGGAAGCAGCGGCCGTGGCTGTGGGTGGCGCAGAGGGAGAGCCCGTCGCAGGGCTGGAAGTCGGGTCTGCCGGCGCAGCTGCGGGCCAGCGCCTGAGCCTCGTCCAGCTTCTCGCTCTTCGCCGCCGCCCCGCTCATGGCGCCGCCGCTCCGCCCGCAGCCCCCGCACCGCAGCGGCCAGCAGGAGGAGGAGGAGGAGGAGGAAAAGAAGGAGGAGGAGAAGGAGGAGAAGCAGCCGAGCCGCAGCGGGGACCGGCCGCCCGCCCCGCCGGCTCCTCCCGCTGCTCCGCCCCGGCCCCGGGGCTGGTGGCCACCCCCCAACACCTCGTCCCGGGGGGTTGCCGGCCACCGAGGGATGCTATGGGACACCGGGAGCTGTGGATTGTCACGGACTCCACAGTGTGGTTATAGAGAGGGAAGGGATCTTAGCGATCACTCGAGTTACAGCCCCTCTGCCGGGGTGTCACAGAATGGTCAGAGTTAAAAGGGACCTCAAAGATCATCCAGTTCCAACCCCCCTGCCCTGGGCAGGGACACCTCCCACCACACCAGGTTGCTCCAAGCTCCATCCAGCCTGGCCTTGAACCCCTCCAGGGATGGGGCAGCCACAGCTTCTCTGGGCAACCTGGGCTGGTGTTTCACCACCCGTTACGAGATTTAACCATTTTTCAAAGGCATATTGTAGTGGCAGGAGCACATGTGCATGGGCAGCGACGAGCGCTGGCTGCCTGCAGGGATGAGCAGTGCCAGGCACTCTGGAGCCAGCCAGCTTCCTCTCCGCACCCTGCTGGGACCATTAAACAGGACCCAGGCACCCTCACATCTGGGTGGCATCCTCCAAGGAGCATGACAGCTTGATTATAAGGGATCTGGAGCACTCCATGTGTGTGGCTCTTGGCTGTTTTATGACAGAGGTGACACAGATCGTCCCTGCGGGGCCAGAGTCAACAGAGCAGGAGACCGAGCTCCTCGCACAAGTGGCCCATGGCACAGCCAGTTCTTGCTTTTATTCTTCATGCTACTTATTCTCAGGTCATCTAATCAGGGAAACCATTCCTTTCTAAGCACGCAGTGATTTTAAGAACGCTGATAAACTTTGTCTTTCATTTTGTAAAATAATCCATAGATATAACTTTGGTTAATTATGACGTGAAGGCGTATTGTTATTTTCCAGCAATTGCTGGAAAATGATGGCAACGTTATTTGGTTTCCTACCTGTAGTGGTGGGCTTGCATCCCTGGCATGTTTGAAAGTAAATTCTGTTTTTATTGCCCCTCTGCTCAATACTAGGAGAGTTGAAGTCAGCTTTCTGACTTCAATTTTGTAGTTGCTTATTTTTGGACAGCACCCAATAGCTCTTTGTCAGAAGTAGTCAAAAAATACAAAAATACTTTCTTTTTTTTTTTTCTCTCTGTTCTCCAGGATATTCCCAGATGTTTCCTTGGAGGTCTGTCCTTGGGAGAGCTCCCAGAGGTGTGTCCATGCTGCACACCCTCCTGAAGATGCGCTGAGAAAATCCTTTGCTTCTTGCCAACAAAAAGAGCTCGAGTACAGCCAGGCTGCAGGTGCCTCCCTGTGATCAGCTCTGCACTTTCCGGGTAAAAGCAAGGGATTTGGGTCATAACTGCAGAGCAGAGACTTGCACTGAGACTGAGTCATAGGATCATAAAATGGTTTGGGTTGGAAGGGACCTTAAAGCCTTCCCAGTGCCACCCCTTCCATAGGCAGAGACACCTCCCAAGAGACCAGGTTGCTCCAAGCCCCATCCAGCCTGGCCTTGAACCCCTCCATGGATGGGGCAGCCACAGCTTCTCTGGGCAACCTCTTCCAGGGTCTCACCACCCTCACAGCAAGGAATTTCTTCCTAATAACTCATTTAAATCTCCCCTCTTCCAGTTTAAAACCACTACTCCTTGTCCTGTCACTCCCCTCTCTGATCAAGAGTCCCTCTCCAGCTCTCCTGGAACCTCTTCAGGTACTCGAAGGGGCTCAAAGGTCTCCCTGGAGCCTTCTCTTCTCCAGGCTGAACAACCCCAGCTCTCTCAGCCCGTCCTTACAGCAGAGGGGCTCCAGCCCTCCCAGCATCTTTGTGGACCTGTTTCAACTGAGGACTCCAAAGCTGGACACAGTCCTCCTGTGAATAACCTCTGACCACTGTCCTTGACATCTGAATTATTCCTTGGGGCTTACCTGCCTTTGTTTTGCCGAAATCCCACTGAAATCTGCCAAGGTTTAGGTCCTTGCTCAGCTGTTTGCAAGCAGAGGAGAAACTGACTGCAAAATCAGGTGTTTCTTTGACAGTGTCCTGTTGTCCTCCTGTTTCCCTGGAGCCCACCAGCAGCAAATGGAAGGCAGCTCAGCTCCCAGGAGGCCCCCAGCCCAAGGAGAATCTGCCTCTTCTAGTTGCTGGCCCAAAGCCCTTCCCTCTCCACCGCTGTTTCACCTCCACAGCTGCTCTCGGAGCCAGCCTGGGCTGTAAGACCTTTCTGTTAAAAAGAAAAAAAAGAATCATAGAATTGTCAAGGTTGGAAGGGACATTTAAGATCATCTAATCCAACCATCAGCCTAACTTTGATTAAAACCCACCACTAAACCATGTCTCTAAGCACTACGTCAACCTGCCTTTTAAACACCTCCAGGGATGGTGTCAAAATTGTTCCTGATCTCCAATCTGAACCTCCCCTGGTGCAAGCTGAGGCTGTTTCGTCTTGTCTCATCACCTGTTCCTTGGGAGAAGAGACCGACCCCCCCAGCTACACCCTCCTTTCAGGGAGTTGCAGAGAGAGAGAAGGTCTCCCCTCAGCCTCCATTTCTCCAGCCTGAACACCCCCAGCTCCCTCAGCCTCTCCTCATAAGTTTTCCAGACCCCTCACCAGCTCCGTTTCCCTTCTCTGGACCCGCTCCAACCCCTCAATGGCTTTTTTGTGGGAAGGGTCCCAAAACTGGACACAGCACTGGAGGTGGGGCCTCACTGGTGCCCAGGAGGACAGTCACCTCCTGAGTCCTACTCCCCATGATGTTCCTGGTCCAGACAGGATGGTGTTGGCCTCCTTGGCCACCTGGGCACACTGCTGGCTCCTGTTCAGTAACAAAGGGAAGGAAGGTGAACTATGGGTTACAGAAACGGTGTAGGTGCCTCTGACAAGACTCAAATGCCCCATCTGATCTGGATGGGTGCCGCAGGACAGCGCTCCTTGGCACACCACAGGGCAGGGAGCTTTCTGTCTCCCCTGGAAGGCCCAGTGCTGCAGGGGACGCCGATCAAAGCTAAAGCAATTCTCTCCTTTGGTGCACCCCCGTTCTTTAGTGTTTTTTGCAAAATGCCTGTGGCTGAGCAGTTAATGGAGGCATCTGCTGCACTGGCAGAGTTCACTGACTTAATTAAAGACATCTAACAATTACGCAGCTGCATGCAAGAGACCACGGGCACTCGCAGGGCTGAAACCAAATATCCCCAGCGCTGAAAGCAAGCGGCCCCGCCGTGCAGAAAGCCTGGATCTGCAGCCAGACACCCACACGAAAGCAGAAGCAGGGCCCAAAGATTAAAGGTGGACTGGAGCCAGCTCGCAGTGCGTGTCGCCAAGGTCTCGCCACGCTGGAGAACTGTCCAACCTCAACTCATGCAGCTTACAACAGTCAGACTCGCAACAACCGAGCAGAGCTGGGGAGATGTTCACCCCAGGAGGGATGGTTTTACCTGGAATATGTTTTTTTTTTAACAGGTATTTTCTCACTGACTTAAAACAGTTAGCTGGTTTAGAAAGACATGTGGGAAAACTAATCCTGGACCAAGTGGTTATCAAGCTCTCCTCTGCGTGGGGCTGTGTCCTCTCCCTGGTAAATGAAGAAATGTTTCCCTCTTGGACCTGTTTCTGGTATTGCTGCATATCTGAGCTGATCAGGGTCTTTGAAAGGCTGGTATTTTATCAAAAGAGGCTCACAGAACGGGCTGATGCTTTTTGATTCGGTGGGCACCAAGGGCTCTGAATCAGGCTGTGGAGCACGGGTCCTGCGGGGCTGGGGGCCAGGGAGCTGTGGCTGCCCTCGCAGCCGAGAGGCAGGGACCCCCACGCCACGAGGAGCCTTGTGTCTGTCCTCTGGGAGCTGTGAATGCAACCTCTCAGCGCCAGCAATGTCACCGACGGCTGGCTGGGATGTAAAGATCAATGCTCTGCTGCTTTGGTCGATAGGAATTTACAGATGAGCTTGTCGGGAGAGGCGTTACTCGTATGGGCAGCCTCTCCTCCCAGTGATTTTCCCGAGGGGGGATAAGAAGGGGAATGGGCGCATTAAATGCACCAGGAAAAAAAAGTGTTGCAGGTGAGGAGAGACATTTTGGCCATGGAGCTGGTGGGTCTCGATATCCTGAGCCCAGCATCTCTCCTACAGAGGATGGACATGCCTTCTCCTTGACACCCCACTCCCGCTGCAAGGGGAATTAATTGCCCTTTCCCAGCTCATCTCCAGTCCGGGTGAACAGTAGGGCAGGAGGTATTGGAGAGGGGATGTCAGCCAGGATAGTGTCCAGGGCTGTCCCCTGGGTGACACAAAGCCACCAGCAGCAGGCACTGCTGTTGTGTAACGTGTCACGTGGAGCCTGCTCACAGGGAAGCAGTGCTTCACCCCGGAGTAAACGCCGGGTCACGCAAGTGACTCGGGGGAAACCAGCAGTTTGCTGGGACTCCAGGTAGCTCTTTCTCCGGTCCTGGAGAAAAATTCTCCCTGGAACCAAGCTCTTGTGACTTCCGAAGTGTTTTTTACCTTCAGTTTTGCACCCTCACCCACTGGAGGACAGGGCAAAATAAGATACATCTAGTAAAAAAGGAAGCATTCAGCCGTTTCAACCCCAAACCCCTCCACAAACAGGAAAATTATCTAATTCTACCATGTAGAGAAGCGATGCAGGTATGTATAAAGAAAGAACAAGACTGTTTTGCTTTTTCTGCTTTTCTATGTGAGTTATAATCTGTCATCAGATAATCCAAGCACTTTTATTGAAATAAACAGCAAAATTTAGGCATCCAATGATAATCCTCCTGAGAAGGGAACCCAGACCAACCCATTTCCCACACTGGACTGGGAGATACATTCACTGGACACCAGAAATGAGAGACTTTGTCCCAAAGCATCAGGCCTGGGGCAAGTTTGGCTCACTCTCTGCTCTCCACTAGAGATGTGCTGCCTCCCTGCGTGCCTGCAGCAGCGTTCCTGCCTGCACAGCTCTGGAGCCGTGTACTTCTCAGTGTGTCTTCTGCCCGTGTGGAAACCTGGTGCCAGGCCAGGCTTCAATCTGGTTGATTAAGAGCACGCTGAGCACCAAGACCTGGTAGCTGCAGGCAGGCAAGATAGGGGGAGTGATGGCAACACATATCCATGCTTAAGAGATGCCAGAAGATGTTTCTGCTTGGACAAAGCCAGGTGGGAATACTGGAGGATGGGGTCTGGATGCAGAAGGGCAGTTGTGAGCCAGCTCCACAAGGCAGGTTAGTCAGGTCAATGCTTTTGTGGCTTTTCTGTCATTTATTAGATTCTCCCCTGCAGCAGGGAGGAGGGATGGAACCAGTCCTGCCCCTTGCTCTCTGCCCAAACTCTCCAATTTGTTTGACTTCACCTCTGAAGGTTGCTGCACCCCTCGCGTTCCCTCTCCCCCAGCAGCGGGACGGGAGCAGGCTCTGGCTGGCTGGCTTGGGGAGAGCCAGGAAATCCAGGGGAGGTGGGCTGCACAGACCCCAGCAAACTGGGAAATAAGACTTAGGGCAGGATCTGGTAGATCCAGTCGGTCTCAGGTCTCTCTCCTGCCTCCTACCTCGATTAGCTTTGTGGGCTGTGGCTGTTGCTCCCTCCCTTCCACAAAGATAGACTGAGAAGACCTGAAGGCAGAGCAAAAGGAGCCGGGCCCTTTAGGCAGCGACGTGCAAAGAAGGCGGGTGAGGCTGGTGCTGAGAAGAAGGGGTGGGTGACAGCAGTGGTCACCTGCAGCAAAAAGGGGACTGAGATCAATCATCGGCCAAAGTTATTCCCTGCAAAGGCCCAGGAAAGTCAGCGATACTGGTGACGAGCCTGAGGCACTTTGGGTTTGATTGGAAAAGACAAAATGTGCAATTACAGCATCTGTTTTGTGAGATCAGCCTCCAGCAGGCACCAAGGAAATCACAGCTTGTTGCTCTGCCGGCCCAGGTAGGACATCCACTCTTTGAGGGGAGGGTTCCCCACAGCCACCAGCTTTTTCAGAAAGGCGCTGGGACGTAGCTCAGGAACATCAGAGTGGGCTTCGGAGTATTTCTGCAGTTTGGCCAGAACCTGAGGGAGCCCAACAGTGGAAGCATAGAACATGGGGCCACCCCTGTGCTTTGGCCACCCGTAGCCATTGATATAAACGACATCCAGGTGTTCTGGGCCCGATGCTATTCCCTCAGCCAGGATGTTAAACCCTTCATTGATGAGGGGAAACAAACACCGCTCCAGGATTTCATCCTGGTCTATAGAACGGGTCTGGATGCGATGGGTGTCTCTGTACTGGGCCAGGAAGTTGTGAAGCCATGGGTCTGGCTTGGCTGTCCTGCCCCCAGCCTTCTCGTACTGGTACCAGCCTTTCCCAGTTTTCTGGCCAAACCTGCCATTCTCACACAGCAGGTCGGGCAGCGGGCTGTAACGATGGCCGTGCCGCTGGCGGGCAGGGGTTCCTGGAGGTAGCGAGGGGCCAGTGAGGCCCTGGCCTTTCCGAGACCTCCAGCCCACGTCCAGCCCAGCAAGATCAGACATTCGGAAAGGTCCTATCTTAAGCCCAAAATCTTCAAGAACCTGATCTACAGTTTCTGGTCTGCTTCCTTCCTCTAAAAGGAAAACTGCCTGTTGAACGTATGGAAACATCATTCGGTTGCCAACAAAGCCAAAACAATTTCCTACCACCACTCCAACTTTTTTCAGAGCTTTGCCTAGCTGCATAGCAGTGGCAATGGTGGTGGGGGATGTGTGACGGCCATAGATTATTTCTAACAGCCTCATCACGTGAGCAGGAGAGAAGAAGTGTGTGCCAATGACCTGCTGTGGGCGGTTGGTGGCAGAAGCTATTTCATCAATGTTCAGGGCTGACGTGTTTGTACACAGAAAGGCCCCTGGCTTGCAGATACTTGATAGTTTGTGGAATATTTCCTTCTTCAGTGCCATGTTCTCAAACACAGCTTCGATAACTAGATCTACATCCCGCAAAGCATCAAAGTCCACAGTGAACTGGAGACGTGCAGGGTTGTGGAAATCCAGGGCCGGGGCACCCTGCTCCATTTTCATAGCCTCGCGTTCCAAAAGGAGCATCACAGCTTTTCTTCCCGTGTTCAGGTACTCCAGATTCTGCTCAAGGGCTACCACGGGTATGTTGGCCTTAACCAGAGAAGTCACAATGCCTCGGCCCATTGTTCCCAGCCCTAGGGATAAAAGCGAGACAGAATGAGAGACCATGAACAGCAAATGTTACAAATAATTGCTTCCTTTGCATCTCCAGGATAAAAAGTGGATAGAAAGCAAGGATAGAAAAAAAAAAATAATTGAAGACTGAGGAAAAGGAAGATGAATTGTCCCTTTCAGTGAGCCTAAATGTTTGAAAAGCAGTAGCACAAAGGCAAGTTAATGTCCTCTCAAGCTTACAAGGTATCAGTGGGATTCGCTCCGGTGTGTGCAGACCACGTGATGCGTGCCTTCTCCCTCCAAAGGTTTGTACCTACAGAAACCAGCATCGCTTCAGCGTGAGAACCTGGGGATCCCAAAGAGGTCTGAGTGCCAGCTTCAACCCTGTTAATAACTCGTAGCAGGTAGTTTCATAACTAGCTTCACATTGAGGACATCAGTGCCTCTCTGTCCCTGCGAGATGGTCCCTTTAGGGCACTCATAGAAGAATATTATTAGTATAAGCAAACAACATGCAGACAAAGATCTTAAGACAATAGGTTTCTCCCTCCTTCAAGCTTCCTCTTTGTCCCATTCCTCTTCTTCCTCTGCACTTCCCAGCATAATCTTTAAAGCAAACAAAATTCATCTGATCTTGGACAATGGTCTTCCCTAAACTTTGTCTCTAATGTCTTCTATGTCTCCTGTCACCAGGTCAAACTGGATGGAACCAACAACGTGTTCTTAATCCAGATTTCAACACCACCTATCTCCTTTTTGATCACTCTGGAACATCCAGGGAAGTTGTTGATGCCCCATCCCTGGAAGTGTTTAAGGCCAGGTTGGATGGGGCTTTGAGCAACCTGCTCTAGGGAGAGGTGTCCCTGCCCAGGGCAGGGGGGTTGGAACTTGATGATCTTTAAGGTCCCTTCCAACTCTAACCATTCTATGATTCTATGATCAGTAGCCTTTTGCTTGCTGTTTGCACTTTGTATCAGGCAATCTCTGTCCACTGGGAACTCTCCAAGTCCTGCAACAGAGGCCATTCCTAACTTCTGAAGATTCTTGAAGACACAGTCTTCCTTGTCCAACCACGCAGTTAAAGCACTTGCCCAGAATTCCTGTAACTGAGCATCCATTCAAGCTGAGGTTTTTTTTTCCCCTCCTCCAAGATCCACAAATGTGCTATTACCAGCTCATAACCCAGGAATACCAGTGTAGAGATTACTGGTTTGATCCCTTCCCTCCTCCTGAGCCCTTCCACCAGCTCTGCCCTCTATTACATTAAATGAAGCCACACGCTTAGGCTTTCCTGTGATACACAGCCCACATTATTTATCCTGCTCTCCCATGAGGGAGGCTTTTTGGACTAAGTTAATGCAAACTAGTAAGAGAAGGCCGGCACAATTTTACCAGCTTTAAAAGTGCCAAGCTTCTGAACGGGCAGATTATTAATATCCTAAATAAAGCAACAACCAGACGAGGTACAGGTTTGTCATAATTCTGTAAAAATGATTTTTTTAATCCCAGGTTTACAAATGAAAGTCAGCTAAACAAATAAACCCAAACAAGGGGATTAAAAAATTTGTCTAAAGCAGCTTTGTAAAGAAGAGCTGAAATTATGTCATCAATTAAACAAGTTCCCACAACCAAGGTCAAACAAGGCAGAATGTTTTCCTCGCTTGGTGTAGTCCTGTCCATCCTCAGCTTGTGTATACACAAGACATTTGAAACACACCCTTCTTAGCCACAAGAAGACAGTTTTTACAGCCACCACTCTCTGGCTTATAAACCATTACGCTCCCAAGCAAATGCTTAAGTTCCTTTCTAGGAAATTAGATTTGCTACTTCATAATCAAGTACTACTGAAACCTAATTTGAAAATAATACTAGAAGAGCACAAATCAGTTCTTAGTATTTCAGTGTCCGTGGTTTGCTGACTGAAAAAACCCCAAACACAAACAGCTCCTCCCACGGTGCTCAGGATTCAGAGCTTGGATGTGGCAGCAGGGACAGTCAGAGACATTTTTTCCCCCCTGTCTTTGGTGGGTGACATGGACTGCTGTCTTCTCGGACAGCGTGGGAGGGTGACTCACCACCTCACCCACACCCCGTCAGGCCCAGACCTATCTTTAAGGCTCATTTTAGACACCAAGGATTTGCAGTTCCACAGCTGCAAACCATTCTTCATGGCTCCCTCTTGAAGTCTTCTCTTCCTTTCTAGGGTGGAGACCTAGGATTTCTCTCTAGATTTTCCAAGCTCCTGAAATCTTGGCAGTTGTGTGTCCTCAATACAAACACACTGCTTCTTCCTAAATCAAAAAACTCTTCCAGAAGGAGAGGTTTCCCAGCCTTCTTTTCAAGGGAAGTTCTGCAGCAGTGTTAGTTCATTCCCCTGTTTGCTTTCATCCACATGTAGTATGAGTACTCCCATCTAGGTTTTAGCCACCCCGTGACAGACAGGCATACATGCTTGTAGTAGTTCACTTTCTAGGCCATGGGAATAGGCTTATAGATAAGATATGAGCTTGCCAAGCTTGTTTCTGACCTAGAAAAGCTGTCTCTCAACTTACTACATAACTCTTCAGTGGCCTGTGTGAAATGATGTTTAATGAAGCTGGCAGAGAGAGTAATGAAAGCCCCCAGGGTTTTGTTACATTAGAGCTTACACAGCATGACTCCCCTGGAAACAGAAAACTACGGCGAGATTTGGCTATCTAGATGGGAAAGAAGCATTTCTGAGGACTCCCATTTTCAGTTTTATAAAGCTGAGTGATCTCAGGGAAGAATATATTAGAGCAGAAAAAAAATGGCAGGGAATCATTGGGCCTCACATGTGTAGAAGAAAGAGGAAGGGCAATGTCACATGCTCAGCTCAGATCACACAGGGCTGGGGACTCGTCCAGAATCGCTACTGTATGTTCCGTTTTCTTCCTCAATAATGCTCTCACCTCTCCCAAATCACACAAAAAAAAACCCCTATATTCTTATCTTCTACACAAGGAATGGTTTTCAGAGCTGTGCTACTATTTTTTCATGCTCAAGGCACACCTTTCAAAAGAAGACTGCAATCTGCTTCAGGAGATGGCAGTGTCTAGCCATCTTGCTTCTGGCTTTTTGTTGTGAAATGTAGTTTGGGCATATAAATAACACGATGCTTGAACCCATGTAATTTCAGGCCAAATATGGATATGACAAATCCATTTGCTGGGCAAGCTGAGTGAATAATGACTGGTAATTATGGTTCTGTCACATGAGGTACTCAGAATACGAAAAATCATGTAAAATTAATTGGAGGACTTTAAAAACAAATTTCAAAACAAATGAACTCAAAATATGCACGTACAGTCACACACACTAGAGAAATACAGATCAGTGGAAAACATTCTGAACTATAATGAATATTTGAACTCTAAAATGCCAGGCAGTGGAAATAATATTTTATAGATTAGTAAAAATATGCAAAGACTGTTCCAGTTTTCCTGTTAAAAACAACAATGAGCAATTGGCGGTGGCGGACTGCTGGAGCTGCTTCTTTCCCTGTTCAGGGTATTAATTTCAAGCAGAAATAATGTGATAGAGCCAACAGGGAGCTATGGGCAGACTGCAGAAGGAACAGTGAAGAACTCTTTTTCTGGGTGATGGGGAAAGCGGAAGGAGATGGGAGTTCAGAACAAGCAGAAGCAAATTAAGTAGGTGACATCCCATGTGACTGAAGACAGCCAAGGCCAGCTAGGCCAAGAGCAGGAGGGATCCCATGTAGCTGGGTGTCACCCGCTCAGCAGCCTTTCAGAGAGCACACTGCAGACAAAGGCAGCTCATGGGAAGCCATTGTTGCACAGGAATGGTTCCCAGTTCATTAGCAAAGCCATCCATCAAGCATGCCCACCATCATCATCCCTGGTCATCCATGGTCAGCAAGCTGTATGCCAGCTCCCTCTGAGCTCCTGCTAATATTGGCCAGAGAGAGGAGCCACAAGGCAAGGCTCCCCTAGCATTCGTGGCTCTGCTTCCATACCCTAAAGGTCCTCTGTGCCTATGGAATAGGTACTGAAGGAGGAGGAATTCAAGGGGATCTTCTTAGTTGCTTCCCATTGTGCAGCAATAAAAGATGGAGGCAGCAGAATAATGAAACATGGCTTTAGTGTGTGGAACAGCACCACTCTGTCTATTGGAAAATGGGCTCTGTGTGATTTCTGACCACCCAAAATACACGCAGCATCTTGCTCTGACTGCTATTCTCTCTGCAGGGAAAACAGAGAGACCCTGGATCACCTCGGTAGGCTCAATACTTTGATGGATGAGCAGCACCACTTTAAGAGGTGTCAGTCTCTCCAAAAGCATCTCTAAGATTTTGGTTTCTAGTGTTGCAAGAATGTACTTAAGATCAAGAATATAAAATTATGAGATACTGCACAGCATGGTACTAGCTGGAGAATGACTTTTTGTTACAGCAGCCTGAAAGAAAAAAAACAAAAAACAATTGTGTTGGCGTGTTCTACACCTGTCTCTAACGGACTTGCAATTTCACTGATATCAAAAGACAAAATAGCAGGAAAACCTTCCAGTGTGGCAGAAAGAAATGATGGAAAGCAGTGACACTTAATATGGCATGGGATTTAGAGTTAAAAGGAAGTGATCAATAACCTCCAAAATAGGAGATGTCACTTATCAAATGAAGTATAACATGAACAACCAGCACAAACAAAGCACGCTATCGCTGTGGGCTGTGGGGGCTGTTGATAGAAACAGGGATTCAGAAAAGGCATCAGGAGTCTTGGTAAGCACCAAGCCCTGTGTGCACTGATAAGCCTTAATGACCGTGACCAGCTACACCTGAAGCCTCCACCCACACACACTGCTCATGGGCCTCAGAGCCCCATTTATGCTCAAACCTGAGCCATCAGGCCCTTCTAAGCTGTTCTAGAGGAGTTCTGGTGTCTTACTGTGGCTGTACCACACTATGGACACCATTGATCCAGACCTCAGCCTGCAGACCAGCTTCTCGACTTTACCTCGGATCTGTATCATCATGTGAACTTTGCTGGATCATCTGTACTTCTAGTAGATCCTGGCCACAACCTCTGGGTTCTGCCCTGCTTGCTTTGCTCAGGTACTGTAAATAATTGATAGAGCAGTGGGTTGTGCTGCCATCCAGAGGAAGAAAGGGGTTGGTAGGGACTTGGTGGAGTTCAGCAAGGGGAAATGCAAAATTCTGCACCTGGGGAGGAACAGTCCTATGCACCAGTGGAGGCTGGGAGCTGACTGGCTGGAAAGCAGCTCTGCAGAAAAGGATTTGGGAGGTCCTGGTGGATGCCAAGTTGACTGTGAGCAGCAATATGACCCTGTAGCAAAGAAGGCTAATGCTATACTGGGCTGCATTAGGAGGGCTCTTGCTGGCAGGTTGAAGGGGGTGATCTTTCCCCTCTGCTTAGCACCAGTGAGACCACACCTGGAGCACCGTGTCCAACTCTGGGCTCCCCAGCACAAGAATGGTGTGGAGTTATTGCAGTCAGTTCTGTGAAGGGCTGCTAAGATGGTTAAGGGACTGGATTCTATCTCGTGTGAGGAAAAGCTGAGGGAGCTGTGACTCCAGCCTAGAGAAGGCTTGGGGGGATCTCATCAATGTATATAAATACCTGAGGGGAAGGTGTAAAGACAGAGCCAGACTCTTTTTAGGGTCTCCTGGTGCCGGGACCAGAGGCAATGGGCACAAACTGAAACATAGGAGGTTCCACCTGAACATAAGGTCATGTATTTTTTACTGAAGGAGTGACTAAGCACTGGCACAGGTTGCCCAGAGAGGTTGGAGAGTCTTCATCCTGGGCAATTTACTCCAGGTGACCCTGTCTGAACAGAGAGGGTTTGGACAAGATGACCTTCAGAGGTCCCTTCCAGCTTCAAAGACTCCTTGGCTCTGTTCCCCAGGAGGTGTTATTGCCAATGGCTCCCCATCCCTGGGGTGCAACTGCTCCCTGCCAGTAGATAATTAACAGGATGTGTTGAACATGGCTAATTTGAAAGTTGGCTGTTAGCTCGAGCGTACTAAGTCACAGCAAGAAAGAAACATCTTGGTACATGGTCTTAGCATATTTACTCTTGGAATAGTGTTTCAACTTTGGCTACACATGCTTTATCAAGTGTTGAAAAATCAGGGGAAGTTCAGAGCCATGAAAATAACCAAAATGTGACATGCTGTGCTCTGCAGCAAAAGTATCAAAGTGCTTAGTTTGTTTATTCTGCAAGAAGTCTGGGTTAACTTAAGCATTGTCTGTTACCAGCTACAAAACCACTGAAGCTCGGGCATAGAGGTTGGGGCAATTTCAGACAAGAATTTAGAGACCTTTCTGGAGATGAGAAGCAAATACTTAATCCAATGGATGGGAGGTGTAGCCCAGCCAGTTCAGTTTGGAAATAAGGTACAGATTATGTGTCTACTAGAAACTTTTGAATGGAGATTGCATTTGTCCCAGGAATTACCTCCATCTCAGTTACAGCACCAAAATGAGCAGATGTAAACAGTCCTTCCAACTAAACTGTCAGTGATACTGGGGTTTTGCAAATGTATTATTCTGGCATGATTTATCAGTGTGTAGAAAAGAATGCTCATTGTAGTCACCTGATCCTTCCTACAAAACTTGAACACAAGCTCATCCTGCCAAAGGACTGACCCATCTGGGATTGCTCACGTCTGAAGTGCTGCGCTCTTCACGTCACACAAAATACCTGGCAGTAATTCATGTCTCTACCTGGATGCCATGACAGCCATGGATCCTCCTTACAAGGTTCATGGGCTGACATTTAAAATCCATTCTCATTAAAAATATGGCATGGCAACTTCCAAACAAAAGTGTTTCACGGCCTGAAATGAGCTTCAGAGAGCTCATCTTGCAGAGCACAAGAGGCCTGAGAAGTACCCAGGAAAGGCCAGTGTTGTCCTGGTGAGCTCTCTCTGAAACATCATGGATATTTTCCAAGTCCTCCATTACCTGCCTAACCATTTTTTGAGTGCTACTATCAACAGGCAGAGCTGAGAGATACCTTTTTTTAAAAATCTCAGCAGTGCATCAAAGGTTTTATTTAAATTGCTCTTATAAAAAATTAATGAAGGCATTATCTTGCTGGGCTACAAAATGGCAGGAGTGGATCCCAGTGAGACGAAATCTTCTTAAAATACAGCTGTCAAAACATTTTGGTATTAATACATTCCTGAGTGACTCTGTGCACATGCACTTGCAGTACAGAACTAGACCAGGAGGAGGAGGAGAATTTCATGCAAACCTGCTTATATCATGGAACATAGCCAAGACTCAACGCAGCAGTACTTAAGAGGGAGTAGCCTGCTTATCAACCACAGAAGAATCTGTTTCTTAAGTGAGAGGAAGTTATTCTTCCAAAGAAAGAGGTGGCATCAGGTAACAATCTAGTGGGATGTGACTTGCCATCTGAATTTCTGAGCTTTCCAGTGCACTGACAACTTCTGTCCCTGCATGTGGGGAGCAGCTTTGCCCTGGGATGGGTGCAAGTGACTGCCAGGGAATCCCACCCCAGCCTTCTGCCATGAATAAAGCCCGATCACCCTCATCCTGCTCCCCTTCAGCCCTGCTGCTAGCTGTGCAGTCAGCAACCACGAGGGCTTTTTCTTTCCCTTACCTATCACAGCTGCTTTGCGGATGGGCTGAGGGGAAGCACTCTTCCACGAAGCTCCACTGGGTGTTGACCACTTCTGCACCTCTCTCTCCGCAAAGAAAGCGTACTGCAGTGCTTGGGCCTGGCCTGAAGTCAGCAGGACATTAAACAGCTCCCGCTCCTTGCGGACTCCGTCTGCAAAGGGCTGCTCTGTGGCAGCTCTGACTGCCTGGATGCACAGCTCTGGAGCCAGGTACCCACGGGCCTGTTTCTTCACCTTCATGAGGGCTTCACTGAGAAATGCTTCCATGTTGGGCAGTTTTGGAACTGGCTTCTGGCTCAGCCTGCGGGGTCCCAGTGGCTGGCCTGGGGGGAGAAAAATGGAGTTAGAGAAAAAGCATTTCCACCTGGAAGAGTACAGATTTTCACCTCTTTTCTACATAGACTGGGAACACAGTCTAGCTCACTGTGTTAGGGTTGGAATGGCATGGTGATCTGGGTCTAGAACTAAAATGTCTAACATTTCCCTTTAGCTTTCTGTTTGCTCTGGCAATTACAATTTTTCAAATCCCTTCTCAGACCTAAAACAGAGGAGAAAAAAAAAAGAGGCAAGATTTCCATTTCAAAGCAGTAACTCTTTCCTTCCTTTTCTCAGCTATGCAGAGTACCTTGACTTCTCCAGTTCTCTTACTCCACAATCCCAGCTGCCACATTTGTATAGCTCTTTCTAGAAGCTTCAGTACTAGTTTTTCCTCCAGTATTGTTTAGTACTCAGTGCCCAATTGACTTTGTTGGCCAGGTGCATTCCAGCTGGGGTCCTGATCCAGGCATTTATAAGTCAGAGTGGAAAATAAACCCTGACTTCAATTCTTCTCTGACAGCAGGAGTCCCTCTGTTCATGTTGGGACTAACCAAGAGGACAGCTCACACAGCAGGAGTTGGGGAGCAAAGGAATAACAAGGGGGAGTTCATGCTTCTGTGTCAGCAAGGGGTGAGCCAAGCAGCCAGACAAATACAGGAGGCTTGTTACAGACAGGGGTTGCTATGGTGATACTTAGAAAGGATTTTAATTGAGAGAAGTTAGTTACATTTCAGATGCCAAAATCCTCTCCATCCTTTGCAGAAATACAAGCCTTGGTGCCCGCTAGGAGATCTCTGATCTGGCCACATTCTGGCTGTTCCTATGTTCTTAATGGTGGCTTGCCTCGTAAAGACCATGGAGTAGCAAGATCCAAAATTCAGGCTGTAGGCCCTTAATATTTCAACATTTTCATGAAGACCAGATTGTTAACTAGCTGTAGCAATGTTAATGCACTGAGTGCTGCAGTGCTGTTCCCAGAAGCACCCAGGACTGCCACCAAAGCAGGGTGGTGGGTGGGCCCCCTCTCAGGAGAGCCTTATGCTGAGAAGCTCTCTGGTGCACAAGTCTGATTGCCCTGGTTTCCCTTATGTGAGCTCTGCCACAGGAGCATGCTGCCTTCGTAGGTGGCATATTGCACCCAGCTCCCCCTTTCTCTTCCTGTTGTTTGAGTTAGAAAAGTGCCAGTGCATCAGCAGAGGACTTGGGAGCAGGAAATCACACCCAGGATGCTGAAGAGCAGGAATAATGGCAGCAGCGCTGCAGTCATGCTTGCCCAAAGAACATGTCCTGACTCTAGCTCTTCTTCCAACTCTGAGCAATGTTTAAGAGAAACAGAAATATGAGTTCCCAGGATTACTTAAGATACCAGTTTCCTGAAGTAATGGTCTTCAGAGCTCAAGCTTTTTAATTAAGCCTTTTAGAGAACACAAAAAGATGAGTACTCACTGTGTAAGTAGCTTCCCTTGTAACCAGAGTTCATAAAAACAGTGTTTTCACATTGACAGTGAATATCGTTTATATCCACCAGTTTTGCAGGATTTAGACAGGACAACATTCCTTGATTTTTGTAATCCTGTGTCCTTGAATGTATGTTTTTAACCCAGAAATGCTCTTTACCTACAGTCCTTTATTTAGGACTTAAATAGTGGGTTTAATTTTGAGGCAAGATGACCTCTCAGGTTTGTCCCAGAAAGCAGATCTGATGGCTAGAAGGTTGTTTAAGACAGGGTGGATCAAGGGACTTCATATGACAGCTCTGCTGTGGAAAGGACTGGTAACAAAGGAATACTACTGGGGAGCCCTTAAGCTTGGTCTTCAGATAGCAAATAGTACTTGGAAGCACAAATACTGATGGGAGACATGAGACAGTTCCTCAGAGTGAAAAAGAAAAGTAACTCTCCTCAGTGTCCTCCTGTAATAAAGCTCTTTAGCTGTAAGCTAAATAGGTTTTGTTAAGTATTTCTACAGCATCTTCATGCAGTGTCTTTGCTTCTGCAATGCTAATAAGAATCAAGGACATATTTATGAAGAGGGAAAAAATATGATCTGAATCCAAACCTGGGAAGAAGAGATCAGTGTGGGACACCCACGGCTTGATTTCTGAAATCAAAGCAGTAGGAACATGACGAACAGCATCGGACAATGGTGCTGCAGGGAAAAGAATCCTCCACGTGCAGGAGCTAGCAGACACCTGCTTTGTTTCACTAGGGTTTGTAGTCCAGGTGCCACAAAGGACAGATCACGCTTATGCTACTTCTATCAGCAAAAGCAGCACGCAGCATCAAATTTTGTGCTTATTAAAGCAAAAAAAGCCGAAACATAAAATCATCTCAGAGCTGTAAACCCTCAGGATGTTACAAGACTCCATATACAAGAGGCAGAGAGAGCCTAACAGTCTTCCTGGTGCAGTGAACTGCCTGTGAATCCTTAAGAACCCAAGATGCAACAGGACTCCTGCTCCTCAGGCTTGCAGCGGTCTCAGGCTGCCAGAACCAAGTCCAGTTTATGTCAGACTTTTCCCAAACTCTGGTTGTGTCAAAGGGCACTTTGCTAGACCTTCTGCCTAAAGGTGGCAGCCAGAATCACCAGCCCTAGTGAAAGATTAAAAGGTCTTTATCATACATTTTCCCAGAGATGACACGTTAACCAACAAGCTGAAATCCTTTCTCCAACAGCCTTCTTTTAAAGCAGGCAATCACTGAACAGCACTATCTGTTACTCCTATGGATTTTCTGAGACTCAGAAGAAACACGTGCTGTCTCCACTCTTGCTCCAAGTGGCTTACAAGTCATCTTTCCACGCAGTGTTCAGTACCTGTGGGACCTGAGCTAGTCTAAACTGAATGGATTTTCCTTGGCTCTTTGGTGCAAGCCATTGATGCTTTTGTCCTCGGGGAGGATGGCAAAGGTCAACCAGCAGATGTGGACAGAAAGTAAGGGATGGTTATATGTGGAGAGCTCTTCTGCAGAGGATCATCAGGTTTTTGTTTTTTTTTTTTATTTCCCCTCGAGCTGAGGAAGAATACAGCAGGCCAGCAAAGGTGGACAGTGTCAAGTGCCAAGCTGCTGCCTGCCACAAGTAATTACAGCAATTTTCCAATTTTGTGGTGCCATCCGGTGGACAAATGATGTAATGCAGTTCGGAATTAGCGCAGTGATTATCAAGCACATTTAATGAAAGAACATTCTCACTGTCTCCAAGGATTTAGCTCCCGTTTGTTCCTTCTAAAAAAATGCCTTCAAAAGTGAGGGTATTTAACTTAGAATCAATAATTGTCTCTATGCTTGCAGGCACTTATTCAGGACTGTTTCAGAACTCCTTTTGAAGGCGTTCTTCATTAGGAATAATCCATAAAAAAAACCCTGTATGGATGAAGATGCTTTCCCAACATACCTACCATAAAGGTAGCTCTGTCAACTGTATATTGAAGCAATAATCAGAGAGCCTGGCTTCAGTAAGGCCAGTCATTTCAGACTGATCTCTTGCCAGGAGATAGTGCAGCTCCCGCGCGGAGAAAGCTTTAGAAGAAAATCATTTCTGCATTGATTCTTTCAGACTTATCTTGCAGTACAGACTTTCCAGGAATAGAAATTCCACCAGTGACAAAACTGGCTATTTACCCAAACTGCTCTGTAAGGGCAGCAGTTCCTAGCCTTGTGTTTTTTAAAAAAAAAACCAAACCCAAAGCCAAATAAATTAAAATCCCATTAGAAACAAAATGCTGCCTGCCATCACGCCATACAAAGACAAGGGACTTCTGTGATGGCATTATTTTGTGCATCCCTGTCTCTGGTTTTATTAAGATCATCTGAAAAAAAACATTCACTGAAAACAGAACTCGATGTGAACAAAAAACAGACCAGCAATGCGTGACTGTCATCTCTTCTGCAGCCCTGAGTTAGTGCTTCGATGTAGAGAAATAAAAGTGCTGGTTTGCCTTTGTGTGGCAGGAGAATTACATTAACTTCAGGCAAGGGCCAAAGCCAGGAGTATCTCAAAAGGAACATATGGACTCTGGGTACAGTATTCTTTCAAATGATCAGGTAACCTGAGGCTAAATAGTGCATCAAAACTTTGCATGCTCTTCTGCAAGGTTTAATAAGAAATTTTCCAGGCAGGGAAGAACTAAAGATTAGCTGACTTCCCAGTATTTTTACTGTTAAAGCACATACTGCAAAGGCCAGTAAAGCTGTTGGAAAGAGTCTGAAAGCATTATTAGAGTTCTCTTGGAGTTGGTACACAGTGTGATGTGAAAGACCTTCCATGATGTTACTCACTTGTACTGGGCTAACTCAAGCCAGCAATAAACAGATAGAAAATATACCACTAACAATGAGTAAGACTGGGACAAGTTACCTGCTGAACATCCAGCTAGGACCCTTGTGTGTTTATACAAGTCTCAAAAAAACCCCAAACATTCTTGATAGTGATAATTACCAATAAAGGTGAAGCCACAGAAGAGGAATTTGCTGGTAGTGGATGTGAGTTCCAGAAAGCAAGTTACCCTGGGGAAGAGTGTGCCCAGTGACTCTTTCCTGAGGCTCTCCTTTAAGGTGAAGCTGCTTTCCTAACTATCAACCACTGCACAACGTCTGTCACAGAAGAAATAAGCACACAAATATCTAAATTTCACCCAATTTCTCATAGTGTTTGTTGAAATCCAGAATGCTCTCTGGTTTGCCAGTTTTAGCAACGTATCTGTTATTCATTTTATGATGTGCTGCTGCCATCAGTGCAGGTACAGAACTTGCACAGGGCATCATTCAGAAGCCCAGAGGGTGTGTCAGAGGGAATGCAGTTTGTTGGGTTAATTTGTCTAGAAGAGTAGTAATAATTCACTGTTCTACCAACAGATGGAGAAACGGAGTTCTCATCCAAAACAGACAAAATCAGGGAACCAAAGTATCTTTGTTTTTCCTAGAAGCAATACTGAACCATATCACTAGCCTCTTTCTAAAGAAATATATTTAAACAGCCTATACTTATCTATAGGGAAAGAGAAGAGGACTGCTTACATCATCAGTTTGGTACTAAAATGGAGCCTGAAAATACTGTAGGATGAATACAGTGAGAAGGAAGGGCACCCCTTACAGAAAACCTAGGCAAAGAATACCCTTTTTCACTTATCTGGTAAATCCCAAGTTGTAGGGAAGTAGACAAGACACTGATCTTTAAGAACAGCTCATTCACTGAACTATCTTAAAAATGCCCTGTCATCTAGGACAAAGCTTAGGCTGCTTCAACTTCTGGAACAGGAGAAGTGCTCCTACAGAGAAGAAAGGGCCTAGTTTGTAGTGAAGAGAACTGCAGGAGCCAAAGCAGCACCCCAGCTTGGAAAAGCATTGCCTATAAGGGCTATGTCATCAAAGCAGAAAGGGTTTTTTGCTTCCTTGCACGCATCAAATTGTGACAGAGCTCCAGGTGAAATCCTGATGGCAGTCAACAGTCTGTTTCTAAAGGTACAAGGGTGGGACAAGTGGAAAAATACCCTGTTTTCTCTCAGGGTGATGTTCCCCATGCTACGTAAGGAATGCTCCTCTTCCTGTGTTATAGCCAGTGAACGTGGCTTTGTTATTTCTCTTCACATCCCTCCCATCTCTGCTGGCTATTTTCTTAACACAGCAGCTAAAGGAGTAGGGAAGGAGTTACTTACAGACTCGTGGATCCTTAAGATGGACTGAGGATGTGCCAGCCCCTCCACTACAGGGACAAAGTTATTTCTGATTTGCTGTTACTGATGGCACAACCAGAATACACACAATACCAGCTGTGATCCAAAACTGCCTATGGAAACAGTACGTACTCCCTCGAGTCAGTGGAGTGCAGCAGCCCAGAAGAACGTGTGAGTTTGGATATATAATTAAGAAGCAGGAGGACTTGATATGTATCTGTTCCCCAAACCCACACTTGAATTTCTGCAGCGCCTCCAGCATCTGAATTTTTCATTCAGACAACAGAAAACAAATTCTGCAATTAATTCTATCTTACATGGATGCCAAAACTCAACGAATGGAGCATACAAATTGGAATAAACTGGTGGGCTTTGTGCTGACTCTCTCCAGCCCTGAAACATCACCAATTATTTCTTGGCATTGCTACAATTCTTTCCTCACCAATCACTTTGTTTGCCAAGCGAATTGCAGCCTCAACTGTGTTTTCTTCCACAACTTCATCAACCAAGCCCAGCTTCAGTGCTTCAGCTGCTGGAATGTGTTTTCCTGTGATAAAAATGAGAAATAAGGTGACTATGGTGGGGCATGATGGGCTGTTTCTTTCTTTTCCATCTGATGAAATTACCTGCGTGTAGTTGGCCTCAAATATGAGACATGCTCGTTATCAGGTACACAAAATACATTCCTAACTACATGTCTCAGAAACATGTAGATCCCTTTCTTAGCCCATTATTAGTGGAAACAAGCTGAATTTTAACCCAAGAAGCTACATATGTAAAAGAAATTCATGTTTCTTAGACCAAGCTGGTGGTATGACTCAATGCCTTATTTTTACATACAGAACAAGAGCAAGACCAAGGCACTTCACCTGTAGTGATTATATCCAGAGCGGCTGGGACTCCAATCAGCCTGGGCAGTCGTTGAGTGCCTTCAGCACCTGGAAGTAACCCAATGGTGACCTCTGGTAAACCCATCCGTGCCTAAAATGAAGTCAAATTCAATAATAAATCTGATTAGGAAGAGCGGTAGCTACAAACTGAGCAGCACAGAGGAAACACAAGTAGACCAGATTAATGCAGTTCTCCTCTAGGAACCCTCCGAACTTCCACACAGAAATTTCATCCTTGCTTTTTGCCACTTAAAACATTTTATACAAAAGCCCACTTGGCCATTTCAAGAACCTGTGTGCAAACGTGGAGGAAGAGCACTCCCTTTCAGTGGATGCATGTGTGCTAACACAGCACTGGAGGAGAGCTTATGGGGCCAAAAGCATCCGCCAGACTGACACATGAGTAAACTAATGCTTGTTACCAAATGCTGGAGAGCACTCTGTGACTTAACTGCTACCTTCCTACTCCAATTCCTGGAAGTTTAGTAAAGGAAAATTGGTACTGAACCCTCCCCTCATCTTCCTTCACTTCGTGCACTTGAGGTAGTTCAGCATTCCCGAATCTTGAAGGAGGGGATTCAGGAAAAAAAAGAAAAAAAGAAGGATCACTCCTTAAAAGATTCTTAAAGATGTCTTTTGGTCAGAATGCTCCTCCAGGACCCAGAGCTCATGGGGAATGAAACCATAAATGCTCCATGCTAGCTGAGCTTCAACTACCTATTGAAATTAGGCTGCTATCAGAAAGAAATGCAAAAATTCCCTGGGCTGGGAAGGAAAAAAAAGCCAAAGAGTGTGCCATGCTGCATGAACTGGTAAGATACAACCATCTATATCAGAATATAGATCATGGCTACTGAGACCTAGGGCAAATTAATACTCGGTTACTGAAGTTTCTATGTGGTCATCTGATTCTACAAGTTACAAATCAATTTTCTATTTAGAAATCAGTTACTTAGTAAGACGTAAGAAAGTGTGTCAAGGGTGGTGTTGTAGGTGAAGAATGCCTGAGTTCCCAGACTTATATCATGTAGCTATAAAGCCCCCCTCCTCTGGGCAGACGATTCCAGGAAAAGCATGTTGTCCCACTGCTCCTCAGGAGGGAGCAGTCTCCCACCCCATTCCCGGCCATAAGTGTGTGGCTCCCGTTACCTTCACGTGTGCAATCCGATAGTGACAGCCAAGGGCCACCTCCAGGCCTCCTCCCAAAGCAACGCCTTCAATGGCAGCCACCACAGGCTTCTCGCTCTGCTCTATGAGAGAGACGATGGGGCCCAAGGCAAGACTACCTCTCTTTGGAGAAGAAAACCCTCGAATGTCAGCTCCTGAGGTAGCACAAAGAGATTAAGAGGAATTAATGGGCAAGGCAGCGACTGGAATGATCCTTCCCTCTTGGCCATTGAACACAGCTGCTCACAGATGATCAGGTCCTTGCAGAGCGTGTTGCTGGCAGAAGAGTGGTTAACAGCAATCAACCACTTTTGGGACCACCTTCAAGAAACCCTGGCTCCTTGAGCTTGTTCAGACAGCTCAGGGGAAGGCTAAGTATAAAAAATGCATAGTAAGTGTAATGATCGTGTAGTTACTACAGAAATTTTCAGCCATCTTTGGTGTAATAAAAACCAAAAAACTTGAGTTTGGAATAGTTAAGTGCCACTAGCAAGCAATGTAGAACTCCGCAGAAATTCCCCAGCTTCCCAGGTTTCTCCAGCTGGAGAAATGTTATTCACCACTGCCCCACCCCAGGCATGTTCCATACATTAGACCAGTTGGCAGTCCAGAGATTTTATACAAAAAAAAGCTCTAGAGGGTAAGGAGGCACCAGTACAACAGGGAAATGAGCAGCTTTCCCTCATTTCAGCATGAACAGAATGGCTTATGTCTGGTCCAACACCAGCTTGTCAAATACTCGTGTCAATTGTGGCAGAGCAGAACAGAGAAAGCTCACTGGTGCCTATTTCCAGCAAAATCACAGCATGGGGAATAGGACTCAGGAGGTGACCATCCCCCTGGACTGGGCACTGGTGAGGCTCATCTTGAGTGCTGTGTCCAGTTTTGGGACCCCTCCCACAGAAAAAGACATTGAGGGGTTGGAGCAGGTCCAGAGAAGGGAAACGGAGCTGGTGAGGGGTCTGGAGAGTAAGCCTTAAGAGGAGAGGCTGAGGGAGCTGGGGGTGTTTAGCCTGGAGAAGAGGAGGCTGCCGGGAGACCTTCTCATTCTCTACAACTCCCTGAAAGGAGGGTGTAGCCAGGGGGGGTTGGTCTCTTCTCCCAAGGAACAGGTGATAGGACAAGAGGGAATGGCTTCAGGTTGTGCCAGGGGAGGTTCAGATTGGAGATCAGGAAACTTTTTTACATGGAAAGGGTTCTGAAGCCTTGGAATGGGCTGCCAAGGGAAGGGGTTGAGGCACCATCCCTGGAGGTGTTTAAAAGGCAGGCTGACATAGGGTTTAGTGACATGGTTCAGTGATGGGCTGTTGTTTTTTATCAGACTTAGGTTGATGGTTGGACTAGATTATCTCAAAGGTCCCTTCTAACCTACACAATTCTATGATTCTATGAAAATCAGGACTTTTATCAGTGGTGTTAGGAGGAAGAGAATGTTCAGACTATGTTTTATGAAGAATGTCTTACCTGCACTGAATTTCCCATTTTCGCCACAAATCATAACAGCTTTCACTGAAGGATCTGCATCTGCTTTCTTCAGTCCATCCTCTAATGCCTGGAGAACTGCTGAACTGAAATAAAACGGAGATTAACAATCAACTACAGTACCCTTCCGAAGGTCTGTGTTACAAATATCAAGAGTCCCAGTGGGAATGAACAGTATGTCCCAGCAGGTCTCTCCTAGCCTGTCTTCTGCCAGAGCCTCTCTGGGTAAATCCTTTTGTTGATCTCCCTCTTACTTTAAGGGCAAATGCCAAAATCCACCAAACTTTTGATTGCTGACCTCTTGTTTGCTTCCTGGAGAATGGTTTTGTGGCTATGACATTGCTGTTTCCGAAGCAAGCAGCGTGGGGAAATGTTCTTTTGACAACGTCTTTATGAATTAAACATTCAGATTTTGAGGAAAACAGTTTAGCATAATTCAAAACTAATTAATGCTAAACCACTGACAATCTAAGAACTTTTTAAAAGGGAAAGGAGCTCCAGGGATAAAAAGCTATTTTTCAAACACCTGACATGGAGCTGGTGCTGTGCTGATCATTATAATGCTTTCACCTTGCGAAGATCTGAATCTAAGTCCAGACTTAAACTTGGGGGGGATCCTGTCAAAGTGAATTTGGCCTAAAACACTACACAGAGTATCATATTTTCTGTCATCTGAACGTATTTTTATGGACACAAGCGGTAAATGTGGCCAGCAAAGAATTAACAAAGAGCTTCAGAACCGAACAGTAAAAAGTAGAAATAGTGATTTTACAAATCAGATATTTAAAAAAACCCCTAACATGACTGCATGGCCACTTCACATTTGAGTGTTCAGAAGCTAATTTATCCACGTGTGTGGATGGATGGACAAAGAGAGTAGTTTCATGTCTTAGAAAGCAGTGACAATAAAGAAGATGGTAAGTGTTAACATGTAACACTTTATTAATAGAAATATTAATACAAATTGAGCGCATATATAATCTAGATACTAAAATATATTTATATACACACACTTGTAAGTATAGAAGTGTATATATAGTTTGTGGGAGAGACTGTTCTGTGTGCATATGTACTACATATGCGTCTGATTCATAAAATCTGAGCCATGAGCAGCTGGAGGCTGGAGGAATACTCAAAGAAGTATCATACATGCTTGCCCCATCCTTTGAAAACACAGCTTCTATTCCTAGACCTTCTCCAAACCACGAGCCCAGCTTTACATGTAAGCTTGGGGGCTGAGGAAAAGGAAGCAGAGCTCTGTTGATGCCCAGTGGGGAAGCAGGAGTGGGAATTAAACTGATAGAAAAGCCTGACACACGTTCGGTTTGTGCATGTTTTTCAATATATTTGAGGGCGTTTCACCTAAAAAGGAAGCTTGTCATAAAGCAGATGAAAAATAGATCCCTCTCCTTATGTGTAAAGTGTGTCCGGGGTGGGTGATTGCATGTTTGCATATGGCAACAGCTTGCAGCATTGAAGTGGAAATCTATAGACTGAAAATGAAAACCTGGGGAGCCCAAGGAGTTTCCTACAATCCAGCCATGTGAAAGTCCTGCCAGCCAACCCCTGCACGTTCCTCTTTCAAAATCCAAAATTAAGAGAAGCTATTAGCAAAGGGCTCTTGGCTGAGGGGGGGCTGTCTAGGGTGTTCTCCAGGATCAGCTGCTGCCTAGATAAAGGCCACACCGTGCAGAAGAATCAGTGGGAGCCCTGAGACCTGGCAACCAGAGAGTGAGAGAAGTGTTATTTTTGGAGAGCGAGCAGGAGGTTATGTACCAATTGCCTCATCCAGATATCAAAGACAACTCTGAAGTCTGACATTAGTAATGGTTCTGAAAGCTAAAACTTAAAATGAGAGTAATTTGCCTGTAACAAAGAAAAACTATCAGGTGACTCCGGAAAGGTCCTTCCAGTGCATACAGTTCCAGGGAGTAGAATATGAAAGCCTTTCCAATTTTAATAAAATGGTCTCATATTTTGTGGGGAAAATGCATACTACAATTTTGTTTTTCATCTTGCTCCCTTTGGAACACTGAGCTGCTGCTATTTGAGGAGGACCCACAGGCTGCACCCAATGCTCACAGCTCTTTGAGGTCTCTTTTTGCATCAGCGGAGAGGCAGGCTGTAGAAATACCAAATTCACCTTGCGGCTGGGAGATTAAAGGGAAAACCGTGATGAAATGTCATTACACTTTACAAGCCATGGTGCAAGGAGAGGGGAAAAAAGATGTACCAGGATTCTGAACAAATGTTCAACTACTGATTTGAAAATACTCTCTAGAAAAATGGCACAATTCTCCCAGGAACAGACAAGAAGCAATCAGAGCATTTCTGCGTTGGTTGCAGGCAAATGCAAAATGCCCATATAAAAGGTTTTTCTGCATGAAATGGAAAGGTTCAGGATTTTGTGTAGGAAACTAGTTACAAGCCCTTAGCGCTTACAACTACATACTCCTACCAGAAGAAAAATTAGTCATCCAGGCTGCCAGAAAAAACAGTTCAATACCTACGCGTCCTGTATTAAGGCAAGAGAACTAATTTTGCCAGGGAATAGCTTGACCCTGTACTTACATAATTATTTCTTTTCCCTCCATACCATTTTTTTCCCAGTGGGATTTTTTTTGGTGGGACAAAAAGGAAGAAATATCTGACTTTTTGCAGTTTCTTGTTCTCCTAAGATGGAGCAGTATGTTCGCCTGAGGTTACAGTCCAACACACAGGCTGAGTTGCTTTGTAATTCACATATTATAACTGCTACTAAAAGATGTAATTTTAGATGAAAGCATCAGAGCAGAACGTGTGACAGCAAAACTGTAAAAATGCTCAAGAGTATCACAACTTCAAACAGCTAGCACGCTGAAGAAACAAAAAGTCACCATAATTGGCGTAAGGATTTAATTGCTGTGACAATGGGATTCATTTAACAGTTAAGAATGCAAAAATTGTCTCCGTGGATTCCAACCAAGGCTTAATCCCATGCCAGTTAGTCAGTTCCACCACGTGTACTATTTTGACTGCAAGAAATGTGATTCTGCTGCGATGCTCCAGTGTGAGGTGGTTCACAGACACTCTGCAGATGCTGGGGAAGAACGTGCACACACCAGGGTAAGAGAATATTCTCGTAGCTGACTGCACCAGGTCAGTTCTATCTTGCATTAAACTCATTGCAGTGACGATGTGCTGGACTTTGTTATTTAAGGTTTTATTAATTACCTTAATATTTTCAGATTTTGGCTAGAGTTTGTAAATGTGAACTTCTTTCATTAAAAACAAAAAAAAAACCCAAAATAATTTAAGGGAATCCTGAAAATTTACTTAGTTGCCTTTAAAGAAGTGAGAGTCGAATCCAACGGTGGAAAATGCTGCTTATGGAAAACATGTAGGTCCAGTCCTTTTCCCTTGTACCTCCCCCAACATCTGCAATCACTGCATTGGGGATGCTGCTTTGTTTGTCCATGCACATTCTTTTTAGCATCCCTTATACACCTGCTGCCTCCAAGGTCACCTAATTCCTCTCTGATTCTGCAGATGCCATCTGCCTCCACAGGCTCCTGAGGCAGCGAGCTCTGCATTATCTGTTTTTAAACAATCTCCTACTAGTTTAATCAAATGCTCATAGTTCAACTCCTGTGGGATTTGTTAAAGGGTTATGCCTTCAATTTATTTACTTTCTTTAGGATTTTGTAAACCTTGACCTTATTCTCCCACAGCCCTTTCCTCTCCAAAGTGATGAGCTCCAGCATTTCCAGTCCGCTTTCTTAAAGCGGTGCACCGTCCCTTGGATTATTTCGGTTGTCCCTTTCTGGATAGCCCCTATACCCTTCTGCAAATGCACAACCCAGAACTACACACAACAACTAAGATGTTTTCTATTGCAGAAAAGGGATGCCCTCTGCTTTCTTCTCTAAGTACATCCTGATGGCACCCCAGGACATCCAGCTGATTGTTCCTCAGAGCTATCAAAGGTAAGGATCTGAGCCGTAATCTGAGTTTGGCATCTGGTAACCTTGTCCTGAGTTGTATTTTCTTATTTAAAGAACTTTTAGTGATGGTTTTCAGCATTCCTTGATACACTCTTCACATTTTTTTCAGTCTTAATGCCCAGTTTACATCTCTCCTGTCATGTTCTATGGGCTTTCTTTTTCTCATCTGAGTAAATTTTCCACTTGTTAAAAATAAAATCAAACTTTTCCCTTCGTCATCTTAGCTTGCTCATCAAGCCATGTAGGGCTTGTACAGCATCACTTGCTGGCTGAACAGTTTACCTGGGCTTGTAATAATCATAAAAAAAGCCCCCAAATCCCAAACCCAAACAACAGCAATCCAGCCACCACCCTTGTTGCAGGCTTCTTGCCTTTTGGACAGCTTCTTGCTGTGCTTTTGTCTGAACTAACTGCTGGGTATTTACATAATTCCCTTCTTGAAAGGGAGTACTCGTGTGCTGGATTTCCCTGGTCTGCTCTCTCCCCTCCGTGGCAGATCCAGCTGTGTAGCAGTTGCTGTCACACAGCAGCTAACACAGCTTGAACAGAGGCATGCACAGAAATTAAACCCAAACCCAGAATGGCATCCTTTCAGTGGATTTTTGAACAGTTGTTTCAGGAAGCAGGTACTTATTGCATCCCAGTATATTCTCTGTGTCTCATCCATACGAGGCACTGATCCAGAATGGCACAGGTAATCCTGCTCTCCCGTCATTGCCACCTATCCGAAGTTGCAGTTTCCTTAATCTCCTTTAATGTTTCCTGATCATCATGCTGATGGAGGTCAGAAGGACAATCCCAGCAGCCAGAGAGCCTTTTCCAATCATAACTGTCCCGCACGTACACTCCCCTACCCTGTGTCCTACCCTACCATCCCCGGAGCTTTTCTGCTCGTCAGCTCAAATGTTGAAATCCTCTTCTACATCCTTCTTAATTTTCAGTGCCAGCAGCCTGCCTATGCCCATAAGGTGTGCCCAGTCCTTTTTCTTGCAAGCCTTGTCTGCCTATTCCCCAAAACATCCCAGTTCTTTGCATATCTAAATCCCTTCTCTCTATGTCATGGTCTCATAAATGCAGATCTCTGAATGCTAAACTTCATGCAAAAAAAAACCCCAAACAAATCAAATTAGGCACATGCCACCTCTGCTGGTGGAGAGAAATATTAGCTTAAAGAGGAGTCTGTGTATGGGAGCCAAATTTGCTGCCAGACTCACAAATCAGCATCTATTCCTCAGGAAAGTGCCTCCCAGGAGGTACTTGCACAGAGAAGGATGGTGTCAGACAAGAGAAAGCAAATTCCTACCTATCAGTGGTTTCTGAAGTGCTAATGGCCAGGGCGATGGCCTGGGAGCTGCAAACACAGCGCTGAGTGACACATCTAATTGGGGGAGACAGGGGAGGCTGGAGCAGAGCAGCAGAAACTCACCTGTCTTTTAAAAAGCATCTGTGCCTGCTGTGAAATTAAATTTTCAGGATCGCAGGAGATGGCTCCTGTCTGTAGCTTTCACTGCCTGCTATCACCTCTGCAGTCAAACACTTCCAACAGCAAGCCCAAACCTGCTCCCCTGTGGCCCAGTACACACAGTATTGCAGAAGGAACACAGGTGGATCATAGAATCATAGAATTGTCAAGGTTGGAAGGGACATTTAAGATCATCTAGTCCAACCACCAACCTAACTCTGATAAAAAAAACCCCCCAAACTATCACTAAACCATGTCACTAAGCACTATGTCAACCCAGCTTTTAAATACCTCCAGGGATGGTGCCTCAACCCCTTTCCTGGGCAGCCCATTCCAAGGCTTAANCACAAGGTTTATTCTCCAGACCCCTCACCAGCTTTGTTGCCCTTCTCTGGACCCGCTCCAGCCCCTCAATGTCTTTTTTTGTGGGAAGGGACCCAAAAATGGACACAGCACTGGGGGTGGGGCCTCATCAGTGCCCAGAACAGGAGGACGATCACCTCCCGAGTTCTACTCCCCATGTTGTTTCTGATACAGACCAGGATGCTGGTGGCCTCCTTGGCCACCTGGGCACACTGCTGGCTCATCTTCAGCCCACAGTTGACCTCACCCCCAGGTCCTTTCCTGCCAGGCAGCTCCAGCCACTCTGCCCCAAAACTGTAGCGCTGCAGGGGGTTGGTGTGACCCAAGGGCACTCTGCCCTCCCAGCTATAGCCAGATCTCAGCTAAAAACTACCCAATGGCAAATATGAGACAATCATTGATCCCTGCTAAAACAGGTATTACCCCAATGTGCGATCAAAGACCACAGGCACATCTTAAGCTGAAGTTTCACGGCAGTTTAACCGATTTAAATCCATGCTGTGCAGGCTTCCATCCTTCCCCCACGTACTCCTACTCCATCCCTGGTGCCAGCACTGCTCCCCATGAAAAACCAACCCCAACCAACCGGCCAGTGCTTGGTCACATTTGCACCCTGAGGTGGCTCGCTGCCAGTTACTTCTCAAGAGAGGCAGGGTTAAGGTTCCTTAAGCACAAGTCTTTAGCTCTGCATTTTGGACTTTTCGTGGTCAGGCTGGAAAGTGGGTACAGCCTGGAAATTTTCTTAGGTTGGTCTTAGGCTCAGGAGGTCTGAGGCATGTCTTGCACCCTGCAGTTCTGAGAGTCCTGTATTAGTTCATATAATCTCATCAAGTCACTCTGTTTATTTTCTTATGATAATTATCTGGGCATGTGAAAATGGCCTTAATCCAGGTTTAAACATGTTGCAATGAAAGAGCGAGTGTTGCCAGTGATTGCAGAAGAGCAGCAGGTTGTATTCCCTATTCATGCTCTTACTTGTCTCTTTCAGCTTCTTTGTAACAAACTTTTTGGGTTAGAAGTCGAGCATAACCACAGTGGATTATTTTTTTCTTTTGGCTTGTGAATATACACTGAATAGAGACTATGGTCACTGTTACAGAATAGCTCTTCTACTACAGCTGCTTAAGAAGGGCCTAGGGAGTACTCAGAGCAAAATTAACTAAAATACACACCTTATAACAAATTACATAGCCAAAAAGCATATACATCCTTTTCAAAACATGTGAAAACCTAAAATTTCAGGGGCTCCTGCAGATGGGTGTTTGCTTTTCACTGGCTCACGTTTGCAATCTCCCAGGGCCCTTTCTTGAGCAAGATCTGTATTTAAGAGATCAATTCCTTACTCATTTTTAAAAGGCAAAGGAACTGCCTTGGCTTCAGACAGCCCTGGCCGTGGTTTGACCCTGGTGCCAGCTCCTCTTGTTGATCCACCTCTGCCCTGCACAAAGCCCTTTGCCCTCACCCCTCTGCTCCCTTGGGGAGTGCAGGGCCTTGCCAAGCTTGTGCTGCGCAACAGGCAACTAAACCACAGCAAATCTGAGGGGAAAAGCTGGGTTTTTTTCACCTACGAGCTCTGTAGGAGTGCTGGGGTGAAGGGGATGAACTGCTAAGGCGGCTGGAGGCATCATCTCCACCCTTAAAGGCTGGAGAAACCAGCTTCTAGGGGAAGGTGACAGCAGGGACAGACTGAAGAGACCGACACCTCCCCTGCGGGAATTAAATCCCACTGGAAATTGTAATAAAGAGCAGAAATCATGGGAAAAAGATAATCAGTGCTTTTTGCAAAGGCTAGCGGGGGTGTTAGGCGAGACCCCTCGGCTGAGGAGACCTGTCCTAAGACTGGGAAGGGCCTCACAAGGGGTTTAAAATGAGTCGAAAAAGCAAGAAATGGGAGAACTCCCCCTCACGCCGCTCTCCCCGGGGAGGCCGAGCGCCCCGCCGCCGCCCCCCGAGGCCCTGAGGGGCGGCCGCCTCACGCCATGGCGGCGGGCGGGGGACAGGGGGGTCGCGGCCCGCCTTACCTCAGCGCATTGACCGGCGGGTTGCGGAGCCGGATGACGGCCACGGCGGCGGCCCCCCTCGCGTACTGCGCCATGCCGAGCCCCCGACGCTCTGCCCCGGCTACCGCGGCACGGACACGGCCCTGTCCCGCCCGGAGCTCGGCCCCCTCTACCCGGAGCTCGGCCCTCCTTGCCCGGGGCCCGGCCCTCCCCGCCTGGGCCGGGCCGCCCACAGCCCAGGTGCCGTTCCCGGCCCTGCCGGGAGGTTTTTCCAGCCAAGTTCTGCACCTTCCATTTCCTCTGGGGTTATTTTACAGGCGCCTCAGCCCCGTGAGGGGAAAACCACCCCTTTTGGGGGAGGACGGCGGGGGTCTGGGCAGGCTTAAAACACCCCAAGGGGCCATGGCCCACTGCGCTGTAAGTTACTACATGGAAGCTCTGCCACAGTATAAAATCGTGTTAGAAAAATGCCAGTTTACAGGGGGAAAAAAAAAAGGAAAAAAGTAGTTTCTAATACCACAATATACACTAAAATGCAATTGAAGGGAGAGGAAATGTTCCTTGGAGGGAAAATTCCCAGATGCTGGAGAAACTGGTGAGTTTTTATTGGATCAGGTTGGGCAGAGAATGGCTGGAGAGCAGCCCTGAGGAGAAGGACTTGGATGAGAAGCTCCACATGAACTGGCAGTGCA
>VXBW01001620.1:7241-22633 GCA_013400375.1 Thinocorus orbignyianus
CCTCCTCGTGAGACGGCTTCCTTCCATGGGGGGAGATGCGCGTCCCTCCGCGGCCAAGATCGCCTGGGTGTCACGGGGGGGAAATTAATTCGGCTGCAGGAGAAGGGCAGTGTGTGCGGGCAGGCGGCCTGGCAGGAGGGACCCGGGTGCCTTTGGCCGCCCAGCGAAGGGCAGAAAGCTGGGATGGGTTTCTCCGAGTCATCCTTGTGGCTAAAGTCGTTGTGAAGCTTTGAGAGAGAAAACCCTCCATCACCCGCTGCAGGCTACTTGTTTTTCACCCTTTTTTACTCTGCCCTTTGGCTGCTGGGCACTGCCAGCTGTACAGAGGGCAGGATTTCCTTTGCTTGCTTATCTCTGATTCCACGATAAAAAACTTTCCCCCTTCTTCACCAGTTCTGATCTTGGTCTTGACTTTGGTCTATGGTGCAGTGGCAATACTTAACCATTTGTTTCGGTTGCACAAAAGCAGAGAGGTCAAAAGCAAAGAAGCTGAAAGTTCTGGAGACAGGTGGGTGTAGACTGGGGTCTGCACCCTCCAGGAGAAGCCTCAATCGGGTTTGAAGTGAGGAATGGGACTTCGGACCCATTTGGGGGCTGGGCGTTAGGTGGGGACCCATTGGAAGATGAAAAATTATTTTGGGAGCAATGATTCCTCCTGGTGTATATGACCAAAGAGGTCTTGAAGGAACACCGAGATGCAGGAGCACCCAGCCCTATGGACCTGCTACAGCTCAGAGTCTTTTCCAAGACATGCCAGANGGGACACCGGCCTGCCTGTATTTATTTGTCTTTAAAGCTCCGGGTAAATTAAGTTTCCGGCTGTGTAATTCTAACAAAAGGTGATAGAAAACGCACTGGGGGAGTAATAGATGGTGGCACCGAGGATCAGAGGGGGGAATGGGTTTAATGCTGATTTATGTGCCGAAGGCCGGGGCGCGCCGCCGCCTCCGCGGGACCNGCTACTTGTTTTTCACCCTTTTTTACTCTGCCCTTTGGCTGCTGGGCACTGCCAGCTGTACAGAGGGCAGGATTTCCTTTGCTTGCTTATCTCTGATTCCACGATAAAAAACTTTCCCCCTTCTTCACCAGTTCTGATCTTGGTCTTGACTTTGGTCTATGGTGCAGTGGCAATACTTAACCATTTGTTTCGGTTGCACAAAAGCAGAGAGGTCAAAAGCAAAGAAGCTGAAAGTTCTGGAGACAGGTGGGTGTAGACTGGGGTCTGCACCCTCCAGGAGAAGCCTCAATCGGGTTTGAAGTGAGGAATGGGACTTCGGACCCATTTGGGGGCTGGGCGTTAGGTGGGGACCCATTGGAAGATGAAAAATTATTTTGGGAGCAATGATTCCTCCTGGTGTATATGACCAAAGAGGTCTTGAAGGAACACCGAGATGCAGGAGCACCCAGCCCTATGGACCTGCTACAGCTCAGAGTCTTTTCCAAGACATGCCAGAGTACAATAGGAATACTCTGCTAGCATGGCACTTCACCTGCACACCCAGCCCTGCAGCCAAATCCCACATCCCTCTCCAGACAGCAGCCTTACATTCCTGAGCTAGACAAATGATGAAAAAGTTCCAGTTACCGTCTAATGAAAGGCCTCCATCTCCCTTCCCCCAGAGGTTTCCGATGCACATATAATTAGCTCTCAATATTTCATGAATATGGGGTTTTACTAATTCCTTTTCACTCAGGAGATTTCACATTCGCTGTTTTACCCTCTCTGTCATTTTGCACAAAGCTGTGGCTGTGGGAAGGGTGGTTATGGGTTGGGGTGGGTTCTTCTAGCTGGATATACAACAGCCCTCGGCCGCCTGAGGCCTCAGCCCAGACATCCTGAGAGACACAGATCCCAAATGAAGTACCACAGCTTTTTTTATTTCATGCAGAAAATTAAATGTGCTGTGGGATTCATGTCCTTTGGGGCAAGCATTTCTTTGGATGGGTAGTAATTCAGGAACATCTCTTCTGTTTCTGAGTTAGAGTGCATTTTGGAGAGAGAATGGTACTTTCTGACCAGAAAGAGCATCTCAGACAAACCAGGAGGTAGAAGTCAAGCTAAAGGTAGTTAAGAATTGTCCCGCTAAATCTTGATGATCTTCTGCAATAAGAGCTCCAAATTGTCTGATTATTCCACAATCGTATTAGTGAGAACAATTCTCAGTTCCCTATCTGTATAATGAAGGGAAAACTAACTACCCTGGCTTCAGCTTATTTTGTCTTTTTTTTTTTTTCATTTGCTTCGCTGGAAAGCAGTGACATGAAAGTTCCCACATTTATAGTCCACATCAAAAAAAAATTGGGAGTTTTATCTCCCTTCCCCAGTACCAGACCTGTACCTACTGCAGGGAGGCTCAGGGCACAGACACAAGGGATACCCTTGGTGTTCACTGCTGAAGCACAGTCGGTTTGGTCTACCACAAAGCCACCTTTTCCAGTCATTCCCCTGCTAGAGCTGCTTGGGTGTTGCAGAGGACCTGACCCTGTCACCTACATGTCACCCTGGCATCCAGCACCTTCTTTCCTCAGTCTGCAAATAGTTACTGCAAATCTGCCAGCCTATGTGAGGAAAATAAAGGCTTTAAACTTGTTCTTGAGGGGATAAGGAGGACCTTCAGCTGTCATAGGGCAGGCTTTGCTGGGCTGGTTGTGCAGCAATAGTCAACCTTCCTCCAACCTTACCACAGGTATTGACTACGTTTTCTTTTCTCTTGTCCTGCTCTGTCCAAATGTATATGCCTCGAGTAAAGTGATGTAACCGCAGTCCAGTCCTGGGGGAGTTTTCCTAAACACTCTGCAAGAACAAAGTTTGGTCATTCTGTTCGACCAGATTTAGACTAATGGGCTTTTCACCACATGGCCTTAGTGTGAACACTGGCATCTGCAATACAGTAGATGAGTTTCTGTAAAGGCAACCCCCCAACCAGAAACAGCTCATTAAAAATCCCATTATCCTCATAACTTGCTTATTATTAATTTAAATGACTGCCTTATGATTTGTAAGAAGGAAAACAAATCCTAAACCAAATTATATTTAGAATCAATGAGCCTGGTGGTCAATGGATTTTATTTGCCACACATTTTTAGTGGGATGTTAAAGAGGTTTTCCACTTTACAGTAACTGCTGTCTCTCTATGTGGTCCATTGAAGGATAGCTTTGTTTTCTCACATTAAACTTCGTGAGTCACTAGTTACTGTGCTTTGCCTATTTCTTAATAACAACTTTACACTTATATGGGCCTTTTCCACCCTACAATTCTCTAGCTGTTTACTAGGAAGCCAAGAGGAGCTGGTGAAAGGGAGAGATGTTCCCGGAGTGACTGACATGGATGCAGGATCGGGACCTGCAGGCATTTTGCTGAGCTCTGAGTCACGTTCAACAGGATTTTTCCCTGTGTCAGGGACAGACAGTTCATTCCCATAATGTCTGTCTGTGGGTGTGCCGCAGCGGGATTTTTCTGTACTCATCAATCCCTGGGGGTGTCAGTGCAGGTAATGAAACCCCGTAGGAGTTAGCACATTTGGAAGTTATAAACCCAGGCCTGTGGTGCCTACAGGGAACATCTCAGAAGCTGAAAATATCTCCTTTAGCTCTCTCAGGGGTGACCTGCAGCAGAAGAAGGACCCTAAGGGAGAAAGGGATTATCCACGGCTGCTCTGGGCTGAGATCCTGGCCAGCTGTGGGCACTGCTGTGCTGTGCCCCACGGTGCCCACAAACCCTGAGGGTTCCAAAGCTTTGCAGACACTGCTCTGATGCTCAGGGAACACGTGGCAGAAGGGCTTCCAGAGAGGACTGCTCCTGTTTTTACTGTTTCCTGCTGCACTGTGATAGTTCTTTAATATGTATTTCAGTGTGCACACTTTGCTGTCGGTCCCACAACTTCAGAAGCCAACACAATTTTAAATCCACTGGTGGTTTATTGATCCACAGTTCTTGCCAGTGCAGTGAGGAAATAGCGTGGCTGCAACCTCACAGGCCAAATTCTCACCTGGAGTAAACGGTGATGGAGAGGAGACTTTGGCAAGTGGGTCTGTCCCGACTCCAGCGCCCTGAGCACAGGCTCACTGGTGCGCACATCTCCGGGGCTCAGCGCTCACAGCAGATGGAAAGAGCCCAGCCCCTTTCCTGGGGTTATTAATGCCTTTTTCGTCCAAATCCTGGTTTCCAGAGACATCTTGTGGCTCTCGCCAGCTATCACAGTTCAGCTGCTGCACATCCCAGCACGCTGCTCCTCCCGCAGTGTTGGGCAGCCAAGCTGCTTCCCGAGCTGCTTGCTGTTTGCACCCTGAGATTGATTGATTGATTGATCGATCGATTGATTGATTGATTTACCCCTCGATGAGTATTTTCGGCTTTGCGGGTCTTCCCTCTCACGCACAGCTCGGGACAGGGTATGAGTGTAAGCATCAGTCTTGCAGGAGAGAAAACCTCTGCAGAAGTGCTACTGGGGTGAGATCCCTCCCAGGCTGGTGTCACCGCAGGAGATCAGCGGTTGCTCCCTACACAGCACCCAGTGCTGCTGCATCAGAAGGTTGTTTCATTGGCTTTTTATTATTATTATTATTATTATTATTATTATTATATTTTTTATTAGCTCCTTTGATGGCAGTGCTACAAAGGCAGAGAAATATAAAGTAAAAGTGCTGATATGGGAAGCAGGGGAAGGGCGGTGATGGCACATGGGCAGAAGCTGTGGGTTGGCTGCACATCCCTGTGCACCGCAGACGGGAGGACCATCTCCAGCCCTTACAGCAGAGACTTCCAGGAGCAACTTGTCAGCTGAAGTGGGAGGGACGAACCCCATGGGTGTGTGGAAAATGCTTTTTATCAGAGATGGGATGACAGGAAGCAAATAGTGGGGGTTGGATCCCATGGCCGTGAAGGTCCCATCCATCCCCGTGCCAGCTGCACAGGTGGTGGTGCAAAAGCGAAGTGTTCCCTGACAGCAGAGAACAAGACCCTGACAGGCTTTTAATTTATTTTGAGGGTTTTTTTCAGAAATAATGCATTAGTAATAATTACTCACTAGATAAAGAAAGGGCATTTGAACCACTCAATATCAACAGATCTTTTGCGGATTTGTAAAACCCTACTTTAGACAGTAAGCCCATCATTTTGTCTACCGGGGTTGCTTGTACCAGCAAGCATGGGCAACCTCACACCCCAAGCACATGTGTTGCTGCCATCCGGCTCCTCACTCATGGCCACACGGCACAGGAGGGAGCTGCCAGGTTCAGGCAGGGAAATGAAGGCTGTTCCTCAAGCCTCAGGCACTCCAAGGATGGCCTCAGTGCCACGCTACGCAGGATCTGTCTGTCCAACACCCAGTTAATCTTCTCTCCTGTGGGGAGATAGCAGCTAAGGCTATGGTGTCTGAGCCAGCAGATTGCTTGTCTCCATCTAGCCATCTAGCCCTTCCGATTGCACAAAGAAAGCTTCATGTATGGGGGTGATTTTTAATGTGTATCCCACAGCCGCACAGGCTCTTGCTGGGTCCAAGCCATCTACGCAATCTATACTTTCCCACTGGTATATAATTTTCTTGGCACTTTCCTTGCAACAGGTGGGTTCCAATGTAAGGAAACATAATGTGACTGCTTCACTCTTGACTGAGAAGAAAGATTTACTGCAGAAGACACATTGCTTACAGTTTTATGGAGATTTCTTATCTAAAGCCATGTAACACCCTATGGCGAGGGTCCACAACTTCGAGAAAGTCTCAGACCATCCAAACAAATGTTCTCAAGCAGGAAAGGAGCCAAGTTACCACGTCTGTGCACAACATCAAGACTCTGGGCTGGGAACTGTAGCTGAGATCACATGGCACTGTAACCCCATTTCGCCTGTCTGGGGTCCAAGGAACTTTACGTAATTTATCCAGCCCTGGAGTAGAGGAGATAGCGCGGATGAAAAATGACTTCCCAGGTGCCTTGGACAATGTGCTGGCTGTGCTGGCTCAGACAGCTTGTTGCGCTCTGTCCTCGAGCTAATCATAAGCATCTCTATCCAGGAGGTGGTCAAGCCCATAGCACAACCTCAGCAACAGCAGCTACAGACTTGAGCACAGCAGTGGGTGAAGAGCTCTGTCTCCTGGTGACTTATGGATGCAAGACACCATGCCTGATGTAGACATGGATGACCTGTGTTGCTGCCCGAGATGGTTTTCCTGCAAGGGGTCACAGTTTGGTACAATGGCAATGTCTGCAATGAGAACCAGCCCCTCCGTCACGGGCACGGGTGCAAGAGCAGTGCCGCAAGGCAACAAGCACGTTGTGAGTTATGGCCACTAAACAGCAAGGCAACACTAATAAATCTTAATCTGAAGGCTGATAAACTGTAAAACACAACATAAAATATGATGCATGCGTTGGTGTTGAGCCTGTGAGCCTCTGATCTCTTCCCGTGGGGGCAAATCCTGGCTGGTTTTTACTGATGGAGCTCAAAGCAGGCCAGCTGCAGTCATCCGGGCTGAAGCTGGCCTCATGGCTCTTATCTAAATAATTCCTAGTTATTAATAACTTTTATAGTTCATACGTGGGACTGAATGGCGTGTGCTTTTTCAGCGAGAATAAACCATTCAATCACAGAAAGCCTCGCCTAAGAGATGTTGCTAGATGAATCATTTAGGTTGATTGAGGGCTGTGTAAGTGATATATTAAAGATGTGCCAAGCAACATTCCTTGATGGGGAAAATTATGTGTTTTCTGGCAGATTCATAAGCTAAGGAATTCATCTGCGGGTTGTTAAGGAGATTATTGTCTGGTATGTGTGTATATACATGGCAATGGGAATACCAGTCTGTCCAGTTTAATAGATATCTGAAATAATCTGGTTTTGCTGAAATGAAACTGTCAACCCAGGTTGATGCTGGATAAACTTTTGACTCATCAAATCGAAGTGATTCTTTCTGTAACTCTTATGCCAAGAAAGAATTTCATCCATGGGCTTCAGAGACTGGAGCTGGATGAGACATGACCAGCAGAGTTGTCTCTGTGAATGTGTTCCCCTTTCTGTCAAGAACATTAGTTGCTAGGACCACTGAAAGAAAGGCTAAATATTTCTATAACCATAACTAAGTTTAGGATCAAGTGAAAAATGCAATAGCCATTGCATCCAGTCCAATTCCTCTTATTTTGATCCATACACTAAAAAAATCCCAACAACATCCATCTTTCATTTAAGGTGGTCCAATCTGGGGCTTAAAACCTGCTAACCCCAAGGAGGAAAAATTAATTTTAACTCCACAAGAAATGTTTTGGTGCCTTGATGCCATCCCAGTGCAAACCAAAATGGCTCCAGCTTCTAAACCACTCTTTCAGGAAGGTGTCCACCCCGGCTGGGGTTGGGGTCTGGCTGGGGGTAACGTCCAACCTCCCACTGCCACCCAAGGGAAGCACAAGACACCCAAACTGCTGGCAATTCGCCATCCACCAACACTTGCATCCAGGGAAGCTGAAAGGAGAAAAAGCACGATCAGAGAATATATTTTGTAACACATACATGTTTTTAAACCTTTTTTTTTCTTCTTTTCACTTTGCTGGAAATCGAGCGTGTCCTCCACCCCTTGCACTCCTACACTTTCTCCTTTCTACTGAATTTTCTCCTTTTCTACATGTCCAGTATGGTCCCAGTTAAGATTTCCATTCTTCAGGCTACCTTTTAAAAACTACTGGTTTCAGTTGATGCAAATATGTATGTCTGATTCTGAATGTCACATTTAAAACTTGAAGACAGCACTGAGAGCAGCGGCGTGCCGTACAATCTGAGCTTTGTATAATCACTTTCACCAGTGACCTAACTTTGTGTCACTTTCAAAGCAGAGTTGATTTATTGTCTTGTGATCTGTTTTGTCCTAGTTTACAGATTTTACTTTTCCATGCCTTCACATCACACTGTAATTTTACCAGCCCCTAGTGAAAGATTTTAAATCACTGCTTGGTTTCTGTCCTGTATCCTCCATTCAAGGGCACACAGCACTCGTCTGCGAGCCTCCTCCTACCAGTTGCAAAAGGAGGGCAAAACCCGTCTTGGCACATTTCTCCCTAATATTTCACCTCCCTGTTTCACTCTGCCTCTGCCTGCTGTGCCCAGGCTGCAGCCGATGACCAGAGGGGCTCTCCTCTGCTCCGGCTCGGAGCACGCTGTTCTCCTCAGCGATGAGAGAGACAATAATTAACATTATTAACCATGTGTCATGGACAAACCCAGCTTAGGAAGAGCTCAGAGAGTTTGCAGATGGGGAGCTTATGGTCTCATCAATCAGCTGAATAAGCAAATGAGGGAGGCAGGCTCTCAAGCCCATTTACTCTGTGACTCGGTATTCTGCAGTACTCAGGTACTTTGCCTGTCTCTGTGTGCTTTATAAGGTTACTGTGACCATTATATATCTCACCTTCACATCACCCATTATGGCTCTGAGAGATTTTTAAAGTGAACTTCAAAGAAAGCTTAGAGTTGCTTAACAGTGCAGAGGGAACTTTAATAGCCAGTAGTTTGTGCGAGGTTTAATCTGTAGGGCAGCAGGCTGTGTTCAGGTAAAGCTCCCTGACATCTCGCCTGACACCAGGAGGGTGGGCACGGCTTGGTATTGCTCCAATACAAAAAACAAGTCCTGGTATGGATGCAGCCATGGCCACTGAAGGGAAATTTTTCTGGCTTATGCCATGGAGAGGACTCAAGGTGCAGATGACAACGTTAGTCTGCCTGTCTGGAGGCTGTCTGCACAGAGGCCTCTGCCAGCTGGAGGTGAACAAGCCTTTGGTGACAGGTATGTTCTTTATGGTGATATTAGTATAAACACACCGATTAAAGGCTTCATGTCTGAAAGCCTATGACTATCCAAATGGCTTCCCAAGCGATACTCGGTGCTTTTCCACCATCGTGAGGGTGGTGAGGGTGATGATGCTGATGCTCCCTGCACCTCTCTTCCCATCAGAACATATCCCAAAGGACAATCAAGCTCAATTAAAGACATCAAACTGCCCAGCATTCGCCTGGATAAAGAACCTAATTGTACACTCCCAGCTAGTCTCCAAAAAGCCTCCGCTGATCTGAGGAGGGAGAAGTCCTCAGCTGGCTGAACCAGATAATATCTTTCAGCTACTTGTTGGGAGCACACATTCCTTGGGAAAGCTATGATAAACCCGGCACTTAACAAGGCTCACAAACCAACTAAACAGCTGTGGGAGACATTTGGTGCGTTCGACAGTAAAGATAGGAATGCTTTGAAGACCGGGCTCGTAAGGCAGAGCTCTGTCAACTAGCTCTGGAGCAACCCCGGCGAGCGGCCCAGGCGTATGGAGCGAGCTCAGCCTTTACGACTCCGCAGCCCCGCAACTCCCCTCCCGGCCGGCATGCCCGTGATTTATCCACCCCACACCCCCGGGCTGCTTTGCTGTTCTCGCTCCCCGCATTTTCCAGGGCTCTGTTTCACATTAACTCATCAGCAGGTTGCAAAGTCAGCGTGCCCAGGGAGAAGCTTTTTAAGAGAAACCCTGCAGATCCCCATCTCTTTGCCGCAGAAGGAAGCGGGAGGGAGGAGGTCGTCTCCTGCTCCTTTGAGCTGTCAGCCCCTCCATCGAATGGATGTGAATAGTCTTCTTTCCCTGATACACAAGGAAGAAGTGGAAGAGAGAGGGGAGGTCTGGACTAGTCAAAGTCACTAATAGTTTTATGTTTTTATAAATTGTTTCAGTTACTTATAAAGTGCTGAAGAGCACTGGAGAAAATGTAGCCCTGGGATACCAAGCATCCATCTGGATCCATCCTGGTCAGTGTGTGCAGCAATACACAATTTTATTTTATTTTATTTACAAGATACAATATCATGCCACCTTCCCTCAAAGATCAAGGACTGAAGCTGTTTCATCCTACCACAGGGCAGGAAGATGCTGGGTTCCCACCCATGTTCCCACTTTGCCAGGTTTCCGTCTCTGCTACCAGGAGGTGCTGAGCATTTTCTTCTGTGCCCACAGCCACAGGGTGTGCTCTGGGGACCTCGCAGCATCAGACCTGGGAGGGAAGAGGCTGGGCTCATGTTATCCTCCTGCAGACACTCTCAGAGACTGAAGAACTTCCAGGTCTTTCAGAAAAATATCTTGCTTTCTCTGAACTGTTACTCCTAAAAGGAGATCTTTCACTACCACATCATTACAAATGATGGATTGGTTCACTGAGCGATCAGTAATCAGTGGGATTCAGAAATACCTGTTTTTTCTGAAGACCAGTGACTACTCACAGCACTAACTGAGGAATGACAAATGGCTACATCTTTTTTTGTTTGTGAAATACACTTTCAGTAAAGCTCACAGATCACCTCTGAGATCCCTTCCTGCAAAAGCAGCAATGAACAAGGTACTGGCCAGTTGTGTGACACCTCTGGCAAATCTTTAGTGATATTTTGAATTTTCCTGATAAATATTTAGGCATCAGAACCACAGATTTCATCTTTTCAGAAGGAAAGATTTAAACAACATCACAGAAAAGCCCCAAACCAACCAACCAACAAACCTTTCCTCAACTATCCAGGACTTTTTCCATACTTTTCAGTGCTTGTCTAGAAGAAGCAGGCAGGGCACATGCTTATCTGTCTGTTTGCGATGAAAGTCTAGTCAGACCCTGAGGAGAGTCCACACTAAAGCCCGATGGCCAAGTGTCCCTAAAGCCCTGGGGAGCTCAGAGGGGATGGGGAGGCTGCTCGGCTCGCAGTCAGTCTGGCGCTGCACCACAAGGTGGGGATGCTACAATGCGGAATGGCTGGCGGCTCCGGTCAGGGCTAACTGTGTTCATCTCTGTATGATATAAAGCTTCTAGGAGCCGAAAACCAAGCCATGACTTTGTCGCTTAGCCCTGTACACCTTGCTCCATGCCCAGGGAAGGTACCCTATGTCGTATCTCCTGCATAATCACAGCAATCAAGGCTTTTGGAAACGTTGCTGCAAGTGTGATTTGGTTCTGGGGGCCCCCAGAGCTTTTTCTGTTGCCTAGAGAGCCAGGACCAAGGCTGCTGCTGGGGCTGCAGTGAGCCGGCACGACACAGTAAGGCTCAGGGGAGAGAGGGAAAATCAGATGTGCCTCTCTCCTTTTTTTCATGCAAGTGCAAGGTGACTCCACCGTCGCAGAAAGGTGATGTATTTCAAGCAATTAAGGGAACCTCTTCCTTTAGAGGCTGAGCTGGGCTGGAAAAGTCAGCGCTTCGTGCTCCAGCTCAGTTTTACCTGGTTTCTGAAGAGGCATATGCCACAGTGAGAGCAATTCCTGCACGGAAGCAGAGGGTGATTGCTCCTTAAAAGTTCTAAGACAAGTTGTCAAGCCTTACCTTGCAGGGCAAGGTGCATTCAACAGGCAACAGGGAGGCATTTCCCTCGTGTACACTGACCATCACTGCCAGCACCTGCTGCCAGGGGTGCCAGTGGTGGGCATCCTGCTCTGCCTTCTCCCCCACAGGCATCAGGGGCTCCCATACTTCAGGCTGGGTAGGAGTGATACTTGCCACCAGCTGGGAAGGGAGCGTCTGACATAATGAATTTGGGCAAACAGTAGCTGAGATACTTCTTAGATTTAACAAAGTATTTGACAGCCTAGAAAAGAGAAGTGGGAACTTGATTATAGTCTTCAAATATGCAAGAGGTTATTATGAAGAGGGCAGCAGTCAATCGCTCTCCATAGATACCAAGGGGATGACAAAAGGAATGAGCTTGATGTTTAACAACAGAGCTTAGTTCTAGTCATTTGGGGAAAAAATGTATTCTTTCTAACTGTGAGGATAATTACACATTAGGACAGGTTACCTACAGGTGGCTGAGAGTCTTCGAGTTTTAAGAGTAGATCGCACAAACATATGTCAGGAATCATCTTAAGACCTCCCAGACCAACATCTTTTCCTTTTGGGATTTTAAGGTTGCCCTGTCCCAGGTCTTGCCTTCATAACTCATATCCATCAGGGACAAACCTTGGCAAAGAGGATCTCAGTGTCTGTGGAGGGTTTTCCCTTGTCATGACCCGTTTAGACATGGCCCTGGGAGTGCTTTTCACATCACTGGAGGTGTCTCAGCCTCTCCATCCAATTCTGTTAGTTCATACATTGCCCCAGCCCATCCTCACTTCACTGCTCAGGAGCTCCCTCTGCTCTGAACATCCCAGCTCCTTGCTCCTCTGCTGGCAGGAGCAGGATTGGGTTTTATCACAAGATTTCTCTGTATGGATCTGCTCCTTACTGGACTAGGAGTGTATATAGGAAAGCACTAATCCTTAATCTTTTCTTAGTGAAGCCAGTGAAGACTACGCTTTTGCTGTAAAGGAGCACAGGATGGGGTATGGTGTTTCCTAACCATCAGTTTAGCAGTAGCCTTGGCCACTCCGGTAAAGGTGTGAGGGTGAGCACGATCCCACAGTTCTGCTCAACCAACTAATTTCAGCCCAGTATTAAAATGGGCTTAGGAACAGTGAAAATATACCCCCAGTCAGGGCTTCATGGAGCAGCTGGGAACCCCCAGCACCATGGTGGGTACACCACCATCGAGAAACAGCAAATACTAAGGAGTAACATCCAGCCAGGTCAGGAAATCCCTAAGCTGAGAATGACTGGAGGCTCTGAAAACGGTTGGGAAACATCAAAAAATATGTTCTTATATTGCATTCTGCTCTTTCCTAGGCACCCACTTCTGGACAAACCTCAGGCAGGGTGGTGGGCTACACAGGACTTTAGTCCATTTGAGCCAATGTGTCCGCTCATATCCTTCTGTCAAGAGAGGGGCTGAATGGGACTGAATAGGGCTCAGTAAATTGAGGATTTATTCCTCTAAATGAGTTGGTTTTCCTCCCACAGGTCCTGGTGGGAGGTGGCTGTTTCAGCCTTTTGACAACCCACTGTCTTTGCTTAGTTGCCTTTCAGAGACAGTAGGATGTGGTTCACAGATTCCCAGGCTGAACTCTGCGGGAAAAGAAAGTGAATGAGCTCTGCAACAATTTACTACTGTCCCTGGCCATTTTTAACCCAGTCAAAGAGCTGGCAGCTGATATTTGACAGTAGTAGCTCAGAAGAGGAAGACAGTGTCCTGTCAGACAAACGAGAAGAGTTGCAGCAGCAGGCACGAGTGAATCGGATGGGGATGAGAGTTTGAAGTTACAGGAAACAACATAGTGGGTACAGCAGAAAGGTCATGAATTTTTTCACACTGAATAAACCTCCACAGTTTGGGTTTTTATTTTGGGGATGTGGTGCAAAAGTTACATTCAAAAGAGCAAGGAAGAAAGTCAGTTCTACCTGCAATTTTATCTATACTCAGCTGAGGAGATGAAGGTGTTCATCTGCAACTGCTTTATCTCCGGGTCCATCCATTCCCAGATGAAACATCATGTTCAGCAGTTTATTCTTTATCTCTCTATTCTTTCTCTCACTTGTGTGGTATGAAACAGTAACGTCATGGCTGGAATTAGTGTCATTGGCAAGAGCTTGAATTTCTTTGCCATATTGCTGTAGAGCTATCCCAGGCAATTTATATAGGTCAGAAAGTTAAAGGTACTTTTTCAACAGAGAACTCTGCCAAGGAGGGGCTCCTGTGACCTTGTACGAAGAAAAGGCACCCTCAGATTGAGGAGCACCAGCAGATCTGAGCTGCACCTGCCTCTCAAGAGGGTCCCCGTTCCTGGAAAGTCCTGTCCCACCCAAGGCCAGGCATTGCCGGGAGAGGCTGCAGGGCTACAGCTTACTCCCTCCAGCAGCCTGGGGCTTGTGTAGATCCCAAGCAGCCTGGTTTCCTCCAGCCCCAACGTTGTCTCACAGCAGGCAAATCTCTGAGGAAACCTGAGAGGAGAGGTAGGACTTTGCTTCTGTCTCAACTTGACCAACTGAGTGGAAAGGATGGTGAGGGCAGAATGAACCTGTCTATGTAGTCGCTGCTGCAGGGCTCTTGCCATTATTATAAAAGTCCAATTATTGCTCCCTTGCTTAGAGATGCCATGTGGACCTTCTATTGCTAAATGTACAGAAAATCAATAGTTGGAAATATGTCAGCACTATCCATTCTGCAAAGCAGAACATGACTTGATGTGACTTCCTTACAGCTGGGTTGGCCAAAAAACCAGAAGCAACATGGTTGGGTTTGCTGAGCTTCCCCACAGCAACCGGGCATGGGCAGGCAGCATGTGAGGGTGGGTGTGCATAACTACCACTCACAGCGGCAGGAGTGGAGCTCAGAAAGTCATTTTCACTGAAATGACCATCATACCTCTATGTCAAATGTGGCCAGGTCCACCATGGCTTTGTGGCTTCACACAGGGGAAACCCAAGCCCGTAGAAAGATGTTTCCAGCCTCTGTGTTGTGGCCTCCCACCCTGGGCTGCAGATGCATCAGGAGAAAGCTACAGCTTCAAGACATAAACCCGGAACAAATCTCAGCATGGCAGCTGTGTGGACACGAGCAGGCTGAGCGTTTGACAGAGATAAGCAGCTGTTGGAAAACAGCAGCGAGTTCAGTCCTTCTTCAGCTCAGACCAATTTTGCTGCTGTGGAGCAGAGCTAAATCACAGTTAGACATCGTGCTGTGGCCAGAACTTTGAAAAGCGCATGGGTTTAACATATGCTTATGCATAAGTTTGACCTAAAGGGTATAAAATGGTGAGTCTGAAGACTTTGCCTCAAGCTGGCCATTTGCAAATGAGCCCAAGTTGCCACCTGCAGTTGAAAGCTGTTGCTGGTGTTTAGAGAGTCATTTATAGAGGAGAATTCATGCCATGAAATCACCTTTTTTGATTTGGTGGGGCTTTTTTGTTTATAGGACAACCTCAAAAAGCCAAAACCTAATTCTTCAGCAGTGCTGCTAATCTATTTCCAATCTTACCACTGTAGCACTGCAGATTTGTGGCAGAGAGCTCACTGTGTGCCTGCAGATTTGGAAATCTGTGACAGACTTTCCCAGGTGTCCTGGTTTCAACTGGGATAGAGTTAATTTTCTTTTTAGTAGCTGTTCTGTTTTGGGCTTAGTATGAGAATAACGCTGTTAACACATGTTGTTTTAGTTGCTAAGTGTTGTTAATATTAAGTCAAGTCCCATAGAAGCTGAGAGGGAGCAGACAGGCCAAGCTGGCCAAAGAAATATGCCACACCATGGACATCACGGTCAGTATATAAACGGGGCTTGGCTGGGGCACAGGAATTCACTGCTTGGCATGGGATGGGATGGGCGATCTAGTGGTGAGAGTGATTTGTGTTGTATCACTTTATTTTGTATATTCTTTTACCACTAATATTACTATTATTGTTATTTTCCTTTTTCATCATTCTTTTATTAAACTGTCTTTATTTCAACCTGCGAGGTTTTTTCTCCTTTCCTGGCATAGTCAGGTGCCACCATCAACCCACATCCTGAAAAGAGAACTGCCACTGGGAAA